>CAWUFQ010000385.1:2500-27500 GCA_963921405.1 Cepaea hortensis
AGGACAATACCATCAACACGAGATCACCTACCCCATCAGTACTCTTGGCCATTGAATATCCAATGGAGCACCTCCAAAACAACGTTGAGACCAACGTAAGAGTAGCAGAAGAAATACCAGCCTTAGACAACACGCCAACTATCAATGGACAATCGTGCGATTGTCATAGGCGCATTGAGGTAATAGAGCAATCCTTAAAGGCGCTCACTGCTACTGTTACAGCGAACATTGCAGCTAACAGCAAGACCAGCAGTGACTACACTGCTCTCAAAGAAGAAATCACGCTCCTGAGAGAGGAAAATCTGTTGCTAAGAAAAACAATAGAAACTTTACAGCACGAGTCCTCCACCAACTCGACTGAACAAGCGTGTAACTCCCAAGCAGCTGTATTAAATTCGGAGAATCTTGAAGCCCAGTTTCACCAAAAACAAGACGCGGAAAAACCTCAACGTGCAGAGGAAGATAAAACGCTACAAGCAGTCTATCCCATTGGTGTAAAGATAAGCAACAGATTCGAAGTGCTTCAAGAAAATTCGTCAGAAAACGTACAGTACTATAGTGCACTGCCAACAGACAACACACGCCTCCAGGAAACACAGGGAGAGTCACACGGGGATGTACAGACTAAATGGGAGAAACAACGAGCAAGGCGTACTGACAACCAACATGTGCAGACAGCACGACCCGACTGTACACACATTATAATAGGCGACTCTCTAATGAAAGGTCTATACAGCGACCGGATATACGCCTTGGACATACGCCTTGGACACTTAAACATTTGCAGCTTATTTAACAAGCTACCAGAGTTATCTTCTATTCTTAATCAAAAGTTTCATTTATTCGGCCTTAGTGAAAGTAGACTTAATGATACAATTTCAGATGAGGACATCTCTATTAAAGGGTACAAAGTTTTTAGAAGGGATCCCTGTAGGAAACAAGAGACAGGCATAATAACCTATGTTTCTAATTTACTAAATGTTCACCGTAGGCTAGACTTTGAAACTTGCGAAATAGAATGTATCTGGTTAGAGCTAAAACTTCAAAACCGCACACCCCTGATAATTGGCTACCTTTATCGAAATCCCAGTGCTGGACACGTCTGGTACGAAAACTTCACTACCATGATGGATGTGGTTTTCGTTTCTGGGAAGGAAATTATACTACTCGGAGACTTTAACATTGACACCAACAAATCCAACATAATATGGGGAAATATAATTGCATCATACAATTTCCAACAAATAGTACAACAAGCTACTAGAGTAATAAAGTCATCTTCAACAGTCATAGATCACATTTATGTAACTTGCTCAGACAACATCATAGAATGCACCGTACCCAATTGTGCAATGAGCGATCACTACCCAATATGCTGCACGTGGTCTAAAAAAGGAATTAAAATTCCTAAACATAAACACATAAGTGTAAAATATAGAAGTTACAAAAATTTCAACCAAAACGCATTTTTACAGGACTTGCTCAGTTCACCTCTAGACAATGTTTATCAGCTTCCTGACCCGGATGATGCTCTGGAATTCTGGATGAAAACCTTTATTGATGTTTTTAATAGACATGTGCCAGTCAAGGAAGTTCGAGTAAAAAACCACGCCAAGCCACCTTGGATCACCCAGGAAATACTTAAAATTATGAGAGACAGAGATAAAGCACATAAAAAGCGGGATCTCGGTGCATACCGTACACTTAGAAACAAAGTTCAATATAACATACGACGGGAAAATAAACATTACTTTAAGAACTTAGTAATGGATAAAACAAATAGTAAGGATATATGGAAAGCAATTAACACCTTGACAAACAAGTATAACTTCCGAAATTCTTTACCATCAAATCTTATTACATGCGACCAATTCAGTAATTTTTTTCAAACTGACATAGACCAGTTGAAGGCTTCATTACCTAGTTCTCCTTGCAACTTATCTTTATTGTCATCGTTTTGCGAGAATAGATGCTCCCGCGATATTCTTTCCGACATACCGCTAATGACAATCACTGAAGTATTCGCTTACCTCAGTAACCTAAAAAACACAACCTCATCTGGGTTAGATGGAATCAGCAACCGGATTCTCCGTTGTGCTGCACCAGTGATCTGTACATCACTAACCTATGTATATAATCAGTGTCTAACCAAAGGCCACTTTCCATCAGCTCTCAAAATCGCTAAAGTGTACCCTCTTCTTAAATCTGGTTCATTGGACAATGGTCTCCCGAACAATTACAGACCCATTTCATTACTATCATCACTATCTAAGCCACTAGAAAAACACATCCATAAAGTAACATTACAGTATTTAGTTCGCAACAAGCTTATTGTTGACAGCCAATCAGGATTTCGACCAAAATATTCTTGCCATACGGCCCTAACAAGCATGATAGAAAATTGGCACCAGAATATAAACAACAACAGTCTATGTGGAACTGTGTTTATTGATTTCAAGAAAGCATTTGATATGATAGACCATGTTATTTTAATTAAAAAACTCGAGACAATGAAAATTGGCCTTAATGTAGTCACTCTAATATCATCTTTTCTATCAAACAGAAAGCAAGTAGTATCACATAATAAATCTCTGTCTCAAACCACTACCTTCAATATTGGAGTACCGCAAGGCTCTATTCTTGGCCCTCTATTATTTGCCATATATATTAACGATCTACCTTTGCATCTTTCGTCGTCCTGCGATCTATTTGCAGATGACTGTACGGTGTACACAAACGCTGAAGACTGTATTTTACTGGAGTCGTCTTTACAACAAGAATTAAATAATGTAGTTAAGTGGAGCTATTCAAACCGTATGCAAATTAACATCACTAAAACAAAAGCAATGTTATTAACAACTAGACAAAGACTTCAAACTCTAAGCTCACACACATCACTTCAACTTCACATCGATAACATGCCAGTAGAAAGTGTAATTGAGCACAAAACATTAGGCCTAATCATTGATAGAAACCTAACCTTTAATTCCCACGTTCAAGCGCTTATTAAACAAACAGCGAAAAAAGTCTACCAACTCGCCAAGATTAAAAACTTCCTTGATGAGGACACAAGGAAGCTATTCTATACTTCTCATATACAGACACACTTTGACTACTGCTCTACAATCTGGGACGGTTGTTCTAATTCAAACACCAAGCGACTTTACTCACTCTAGAAACGGGCCATGAGTCTAATTTATAGCAAACATTTATCTGACAATCCTAGCCTGTATAAACGCCTCCAGTTACTACCATTCCGCAAACGCCTGCTTTTCAATAAAGCTAAACTAATTCACAAAATCCTGCATCGGAATGCCCCAAATTACCTTTGGCCATTGTTTAAATATAATGCTAGACACAGTAAACGTTTAAATATACTACACATTCCGAAGCCTAGGATTGACTTATACAAAACAAGCTTAACGTACTCTGCAGCTCAGCTGTGGAACAATCTTCCACAAGAAATCAAAGACATCACCAATCCCTATTCATATAATCGCAAATTATTCGAACACTATCTCAATACGGATTACCTTCCCCCTTAATAATTGAGATAATAATAATAATAACAAAACCCTAGTATAACAGCCAATCCCCTTTTTGTAGGCCAGTATATTCCACATGGCTAATAACAAATGTCAGACCATTATCTAATATTACTGTGTCGTGTAGTTTTGATGTTCGCATTTTGCCCATGCCTTTATAATGCATATCTTTTATATTGTGCTGTTCTTTGTTAGCCTTGAATGATGTGTGAATGAAATAATGTATGAAAGAGAGTGATAGAAGGGTAGAATGTTAGACGGGCCTGCGTGCCCAATTCTTAACCCTTTGAAAATAAAGTTTGTTCGTTCGTTCGTTCGTTCGTTCGTTCTCTGTCTCTCTCTCTCTCTCTCTCTCTCTCTCTCTCTCTCTCTCTCGCTGTCTCTCTCTCTCTCTCACCCCACATTATAGGGTAGTGTCTGGAGGTCTTGACGTCTCAGATATAGTCAAACCCATTTACAGTCTCCCTCTCTCTCTCTCTCTCTCTCTCTCTCTCTCTCTCTCTCTCTCTCTCTCTCTCTCACCCCACATTATAGGGTAGTGTCTGGAGTTCTTGACGTCTCAGATATAGTCAAACCCATGTACAGTCTCTCTCTCTCTCTCTCTCTCTCTCTCTCTCTCTCTCTCTCTCTCTCACCCCACATTATAGGGTAATGTCTGGAGTTCTTGACGTCTCAGATATAATCAAACCCATTTACAGTCTCCCTCTCTCTCTCTCTCTCTCTCGCTCTCTCTCTCTCTCTCTCTCTCTCTCTCTCTCTCTCTCACCCCACATTATAGGGTAGTGTCTGGAGGTCTTGACGTCTCAGATATAATCAAACCCATGTACAGTCTCCCGTGTATATTGCACAAGTTTTATTTTTTCAACGTTCGTTCCCTTTGAACTCAAGCATAGTCCGTGCACGTGATTCTACCTCTAGTGCACTGGACTGATGTTTGCGCGTGGGCTAACTTTCCATATTACTGTTGTCCCTTGCCATCAGGCGAACTCACTCTGACTTCGGAGGTACGTGTCATTTATGTCACAAGGTCAAGGGCGAAAAGTCAACATTTTAGTCCAACTGAACAATGTAGGGGTTGAACCCGGTACCTCGGAATCAGGACACTAGAGTGACGCTCTCATCTATTCGGCTCAATATTCCGACATTACCCGATGTTTAGAAAGCAATGGCAAACCACTAACGTAAACTTGCCAAGAGATCACAAAGAGTCAAACATACTGCGGTTGACTGTGACACAACAAACTTTGGAAATAGAGCTCCCAGTTTGAGAGCTGCCAACGGTACAATATGTAGAGCTTGTCAACCCAGAAGTAGAGAAACATCGACCATAGTAGAATATGTAAAGCTTGTCAACCAAGAAGTAGAGACACGCCGACCATAGTAGAAATTGTAGAGATTGTCAACCAAGCTAAAATTAGACTTTGTCGAGCTGGAGAACTCAATACTTACATTCACGAGTAGAGACATATCAAAGACACAAGATATCATCAACATGCTCGTCTCGAGTGAAGACTCAGAATCTACACAGCCCACAACTACAGCTGTGGACATCACAGCAGACAATGTTTCTAAACTAACACATACAATGAATGAACAGGACAATACCATCAACACGAGATCACCTACCCCATCAGTACTCTTGGCCATTGAATATCCAATGGAGCACCTCCAAAACAACGTTGAGACCAACGTAAGAGTAGCAGAAGAAATACCAGCCTTAGACAACACGCCAACTATCAATGGACAATCGTGCGATTGTCATAGGCGCATTGAGGTAATAGAGCAATCCTTAAAGGCGCTCACTGCTACTGTTACAGCGAACATTGCAGCTAACAGCAAGACCAGCAGTGACTACACTGCTCTCAAAGAAGAAATCACGCTCCTGAGAGAGGAAAATCTGTTGCTAAGAAAAACAATAGAAACTTTACAGCACGAGTCCTCCACCAACTCGACTGAACAAGCGTGTAACTCCCAAGCAGCTGTATTAAATTCGGAGAATCTTGAAGCCCAGTTTCACCAAAAACAAGACGCGGAAAAACCTCAACGTGCAGAGGAAGATAAAACGCTACAAGCAGTCTATCCCATTGGTGTAAAGATAAGCAACAGATTCGAAGTGCTTCAAGAAAATTCGTCAGAAAACGTACAGTACTATAGTGCACTGCCAACAGACAACACACGCCTCCAGGAAACACAGGGAGAGTCACACGGGGATGTACAGACTAAATGGGAGAAACAACGAGCAAGGCGTACTGACAACCAACATGTGCAGACAGCACGACCCGACTGTACACACATTATAATAGGCGACTCTCTAATGAAAGGTCTATACAGCGACCGGATATACGCCTTGGACATACGCCTTGGACACTTAAACATTTGCAGCTTATTTAACAAGCTACCAGAGTTATCTTCTATTCTTAATCAAAAGTTTCATTTATTCGGCCTTAGTGAAAGTAGACTTAATGATACAATTTCAGATGAGGACATCTCTATTAAAGGGTACAAAGTTTTTAGAAGGGATCCCTGTAGGAAACAAGAGACAGGCATAATAACCTATGTTTCTAATTTACTAAATGTTCACCGTAGGCTAGACTTTGAAACTTGCGAAATAGAATGTATCTGGTTAGAGCTAAAACTTCAAAACCGCACACCCCTGATAATTGGCTACCTTTATCGAAATCCCAGTGCTGGACACGTCTGGTACGAAAACTTCACTACCATGATGGATGTGGTTTTCGTTTCTGGGAAGGAAATTATACTACTCGGAGACTTTAACATTGACACCAACAAATCCAACATAATATGGGGAAATATAATTGCATCATACAATTTCCAACAAATAGTACAACAAGCTACTAGAGTAATAAAGTCATCTTCAACAGTCATAGATCACATTTATGTAACTTGCTCAGACAACATCATAGAATGCACCGTACCCAATTGTGCAATGAGCGATCACTACCCAATATGCTGCACGTGGTCTAAAAAAGGAATTAAAATTCCTAAACATAAACACATAAGTGTAAAATATAGAAGTTACAAAAATTTCAACCAAAACGCATTTTTACAGGACTTGCTCAGTTCACCTCTAGACAATGTTTATCAGCTTCCTGACCCGGATGATGCTCTGGAATTCTGGATGAAAACCTTTATTGATGTTTTTAATAGACATGTGCCAGTCAAGGAAGTTCGAGTAAAAAACCACGCCAAGCCACCTTGGATCACCCAGGAAATACTTAAAATTATGAGAGACAGAGATAAAGCACATAAAAAGCGGGATCTCGGTGCATACCGTACACTTAGAAACAAAGTTCAATATAACATACGACGGGAAAATAAACATTACTTTAAGAACTTAGTAATGGATAAAACAAATAGTAAGGATATATGGAAAGCAATTAACACCTTGACAAACAAGTATAACTTCCGAAATTCTTTACCATCAAATCTTATTACATGCGACCAATTCAGTAATTTTTTTCAAACTGACATAGACCAGTTGAAGGCTTCATTACCTAGTTCTCCTTGCAACTTATCTTTATTGTCATCGTTTTGCGAGAATAGATGCTCCCGCGATATTCTTTCCGACATACCGCTAATGACAATCACTGAAGTATTCGCTTACCTCAGTAACCTAAAAAACACAACCTCATCTGGGTTAGATGGAATCAGCAACCGGATTCTCCGTTGTGCTGCACCAGTGATCTGTACATCACTAACCTATGTATATAATCAGTGTCTAACCAAAGGCCACTTTCCATCAGCTCTCAAAATCGCTAAAGTGTACCCTCTTCTTAAATCTGGTTCATTGGACAATGGTCTCCCGAACAATTACAGACCCATTTCATTACTATCATCACTATCTAAGCCACTAGAAAAACACATCCATAAAGTAACATTACAGTATTTAGTTCGCAACAAGCTTATTGTTGACAGCCAATCAGGATTTCGACCAAAATATTCTTGCCATATGGCCCTAACAAGCATGATAGAAAATTGGCACCAGAATATAAACAACAACAGTCTATGTGGAACTGTGTTTATTGATTTCAAGAAAGCATTTGATATGATAGACCATGTTATTTTAATTAAAAAACTCGAGACAATGAAAATTGGCCTTAATGTAGTCACTCTAATATCATCTTTTCTATCAAACAGAAAGCAAGTAGTATCACATAATAAATCTCTGTCTCAAACCACTACCTTCAATATTGGAGTACCGCAAGGCTCTATTCTTGGCCCTCTATTATTTGCCATATATATTAACGATCTACCTTTGCATCTTTCGTCGTCCTGCGATCTATTTGCAGATGACTGTACGGTGTACACAAACGCTGAAGACTGTATTTTACTGGAGTCGTCTTTACAACAAGAATTAAATAATGTAGTTAAGTGGAGCTATTCAAACCGTATGCAAATTAACATCACTAAAACAAAAGCAATGTTATTAACAACTAGACAAAGACTTCAAACTCTAAGCTCACACACATCACTTCAACTTCACATCGATAACATGCCAGTAGAAAGTGTAATTGAGCACAAAACATTAGGCCTAATCATTGATAGAAACCTAACCTTTAATTCCCACGTTCAAGCGCTTATTAAACAAACAGCGAAAAAAGTCTACCAACTCGCCAAGATTAAAAACTTCCTTGATGAGGACACAAGGAAGCTATTCTATACTTCTCATATACAGACACACTTTGACTACTGCTCTACAATCTGGGACGGTTGTTCTAATTCAAACACCAAGCGACTTTACTCACTCTAGAAACGGGCCATGAGTCTAATTTATAGCAAACATTTATCTGACAATCCTAGCCTGTATAAACGCCTCCAGTTACTACCATTCCGCAAACGCCTGCTTTTCAATAAAGCTAAACTAATTCACAAAATCCTGCATCGGAATGCCCCAAATTACCTTTGGCCATTGTTTAAATATAATGCTAGACACAGTAAACGTTTAAATATACTACACATTCCGAAGCCTAGGATTGACTTATACAAAACAAGCTTAACGTACTCTGCAGCTCAGCTGTGGAACAATCTTCCACAAGAAATCAAAGACATCACCAATCCCTATTCATATAATCGCAAATTATTCGAACACTATCTCAATACGGATTACCTTCCCCCTTAATAATTGAGATAATAATAATAATAACAAAACCCTAGTATAACAGCCAATCCCCTTTTTGTAGGCCAGTATATTCCACATGGCTAATAACAAATGTCAGACCATTATCTAATATTACTGTGTCGTGTAGTTTTGATGTTCGCATTTTGCCCATGCCTTTATAATGCATATCTTTTATATTGTGCTGTTCTTTGTTAGCCTTGAATGATGTGTGAATGAAATAATGTATGAAAGAGAGTGATAGAAGGGTAGAATGTTAGACGGGCCTGCGTGCCCAATTCTTAACCCTTTGAAAATAAAGTTTGTTCGTTCGTTCGTTCGTTCGTTCGTTCTCTGTCTCTCTCTCTCTCTCTCTCTCTCTCTCTCTCTCTCTCGCTGTCTCTCTCTCTCTCTCACCCCACATTATAGGGTAGTGTCTGGAGGTCTTGACGTCTCAGATATAGTCAAACCCATTTACAGTCTCCCTCTCTCTCTCTCTCTCTCTCTCTCTCTCTCTCTCTCTCTCTCTCTCTCTCTCTCTCACCCCACATTATAGGGTAGTGTCTGGAGTTCTTGACGTCTCAGATATAGTCAAACCCATGTACAGTCTCTCTCTCTCTCTCTCTCTCTCTCTCTCTCTCTCTCTCTCTCTCTCTCACCCCACATTATAGGGTAATGTCTGGAGTTCTTGACGTCTCAGATATAATCAAACCCATTTACAGTCTCCCTCTCTCTCTCTCTCTCTCTCGCTCTCTCTCTCTCTCTCTCTCTCTCTCTCTCTCTCTCACCCCACATTATAGGGTAGTGTCTGGAGGTCTTGACGTCTCAGATATAATCAAACCCATGTACAGTCTCCCGTGTATATTGCACAAGTTTTATTTTTTCAACGTTCGTTCCCTTTGAACTCAAGCATAGTCCGTGCACGTGATTCTACCTCTAGTGCACTGGACTGATGTTTGCGCGTGGGCTAACTTTCCATATTACTGTTGTCCCTTGCCATCAGGCGAACTCACTCTGACTTCGGAGGTACGTGTCATTTATGTCACAAGGTCAAGGGCGAAAAGTCAACATTTTAGTCCAACTGAACAATGTAGGGGTTGAACCCGGTACCTCGGAATCAGGACACTAGAGTGACGCTCTCATCTATTCGGCTCAATATTCCGACATTACCCGATGTTTAGAAAGCAATGGCAAACCACTAACGTAAACTTGCCAAGAGATCACAAAGAGTCAAACATACTGCGGTTGACTGTGACACAACAAACTTTGGAAATAGAGCTCCCAGTTTGAGAGCTGCCAACGGTACAATATGTAGAGCTTGTCAACCCAGAAGTAGAGAAACATCGACCATAGTAGAATATGTAAAGCTTGTCAACCAAGAAGTAGAGACACGCCGACCATAGTAGAAATTGTAGAGATTGTCAACCAAGCTAAAATTAGACTTTGTCGAGCTGGAGAACTCAATACTTACATTCACGAGTAGAGACATATCAAAGACACAAGATATCATCAACATGCTCGTCTCGAGTGAAGACTCAGAATCTACACAGCCCACAACTACAGCTGTGGACATCACAGCAGACAATGTTTCTAAACTAACACATACAATGAATGAACAGGACAATACCATCAACACGAGATCACCTACCCCATCAGTACTCTTGGCCATTGAATATCCAATGGAGCACCTCCAAAACAACGTTGAGACCAACGTAAGAGTAGCAGAAGAAATACCAGCCTTAGACAACACGCCAACTATCAATGGACAATCGTGCGATTGTCATAGGCGCATTGAGGTAATAGAGCAATCCTTAAAGGCGCTCACTGCTACTGTTACAGCGAACATTGCAGCTAACAGCAAGACCAGCAGTGACTACACTGCTCTCAAAGAAGAAATCACGCTCCTGAGAGAGGAAAATCTGTTGCTAAGAAAAACAATAGAAACTTTACAGCACGAGTCCTCCACCAACTCGACTGAACAAGCGTGTAACTCCCAAGCAGCTGTATTAAATTCGGAGAATCTTGAAGCCCAGTTTCACCAAAAACAAGACGCGGAAAAACCTCAACGTGCAGAGGAAGATAAAACGCTACAAGCAGTCTATCCCATTGGTGTAAAGATAAGCAACAGATTCGAAGTGCTTCAAGAAAATTCGTCAGAAAACGTACAGTACTATAGTGCACTGCCAACAGACAACACACGCCTCCAGGAAACACAGGGAGAGTCACACGGGGATGTACAGACTAAATGGGAGAAACAACGAGCAAGGCGTACTGACAACCAACATGTGCAGACAGCACGACCCGACTGTACACACATTATAATAGGCGACTCTCTAATGAAAGGTCTATACAGCGACCGGATATACGCCTTGGACATACGCCTTGGACACTTAAACATTTGCAGCTTATTTAACAAGCTACCAGAGTTATCTTCTATTCTTAATCAAAAGTTTCATTTATTCGGCCTTAGTGAAAGTAGACTTAATGATACAATTTCAGGTGAGGACATCTCTATTAAAGGGTACAAAGTTTTTAGAAGGGATCCCTGTAGGAAACAAGAGACAGGCATAATAACCTATGTTTCTAATTTACTAAATGCTCACCGTAGGCTAGACTTTGAAACTTGCGAAATAGAATGTATCTGGTTAGAGCTAAAACTTCAAAACCGCACACCCCTGATAATTGGCTACCTTTATCGAAATCCCAGTGCTGGACACGTCTGGTACGAAAACTTCACTACCATGATGGATGTGGTTTTCGCTTCTGGGAAGGAAATTATACTACTCGGAGACTTTAACATTGACACCAACAAATCCAACATAATATGGGGAAATATAATTGCATCATACAATTTCCAACAAATAGTACAACAAGCTACTAGAGTAACAAAGTCATCTTCAACAGTCATAGATCACATTTATGTAACTTGCTCAGACAATATCATAGAATGCACCGTACCCAATTGTGCAATGAGCGATCACTACCCAATATGCTGCACGTGGTCTAAAAAAGGAATTAAAATTCCTAAACATAAACACATAAGTGTAAAATATAGAAGTTACAAAAATTTCAACCAAAACGCATTTTTACAGGACTTGCTCAGTTCACCTCTAGACAATGTTTATCAGCTTCCTGACCCGGATGATGCTCTGGAATTCTGGATGAAAACCTTTATTGATGTTTTTAATAGACATGTGCCAGTCAAGGAAGTTCGAGTAAAACACCACGCCAAGCCACCTTGGATCACCCAGGAAATACTTAAAATTATGAGAGACAGAGATAAAGCACATAAAAAGCGGGATCTCGGTGCATACCGTACACTTAGAAACAAAGTTCAATATAACATACGACGGGAAAATAAACATTACTTTAAGAACTTAGTAATGGATAAAACAAATAGTAAGGATATATGGAAAGCAATTAACACCTTGACAAACAAGTATAACTTCCGAAATTCTTTACCATCAAATCATATTACATGCGACCAATTCAGTAATTTTTTCCAAACTGACATAGACCAGTTGAAGGCTTCATTACCTAGTTCTCCTTGCAACTTATCTTTATTGTCATCGTTTTGCGAGAATAGATGCTCCCGCGATATTCTTTCCGACATACCGCTAATGACAATCACTGAAGTATTCGCTTACCTCAGTAACCTAAAAAACACAACCTCATCTGGGTTAGATGGAATCAGCAACCGGATTCTCCGTTGTGCTGCACCAGTGATCTGTACATCACTAACCTATGTATATAATCAGTGTCTAACCAAAGGCCACTTTCCATCAGCTCTCAAAATCGCTAAAGTGTACCCTCTTCTTAAATCTGGTTCATTGGACAATGGTCTCCCGAACAATTACAGACCCATTTCATTACTATCATCACTATCTAAGCCACTAGAAAAACACATCCATAAAGTAACATTACAGTATTTAGTTCGCAACAAGCTTATTGTTGACAGCCAATCAGGATTTCGACCAAAATATTCTTGCCATACGGCCCTAACAAGCATGATAGAAAATTGGCACCAGAATATAAACAACAACAGTCTATGTGGAACTGTGTTTATTGATTTCAAGAAAGCATTTGATATGATAAACCATGTTATTTTAATTAAAAAAACTCGAGACAATGAAAATTGGCCTTAATGTAGTCACTCTAATATCATCTTTTCTATCAAACAGAAAGCAAGTAGTATCACATAATAAATCTCTGTCTCAAACCACTACCTTCAATATTGGAGTACCGCAAGGCTCTATTCTTGGCCCTCTATTATTTGCCATATATATTAACGATCTACCTTTGCATCTTTCGTCGTCCTGCGATCTATTTGCAGATGACTGTACGGTGTACACAAACGCTGAAGACTGTATTTTACTGGAGTCGTCTTTACAACAAGAATTAAATAATGTAGTTAAGTGGAGCTATTCAAACCGTATGCAAATTAACATCACTAAAACAAAAGCAATGTTATTAACAACTAGACAAAGACTTCAAACTCTAAGCTCACACACATCACTTCAACTTCACATCGATAACATGCCAGTAGAAAGTGTAATTGAGCACAAAACATTAGGCCTAATCATTGATAGAAACCTAACCTTTAATTCCCACGTTCAAGCGCTTATTAAACAAACAGCGAAAAAAGTCTACCAACTCGCCAAGATTAAAAACTTCCTTGATGAGGACACAAGGAAGCTATTCTATACTTCTCATATACAGACACACTTTGACTACTGCTCTACAATCTGGGACGGTTGTTCTAATTCAAACACCAAGCGACTTTACTCACTCTAGAAACGGGCCATGAGTCTAATTTATAGCAAACATTTATCTGACAATCCTAGCCTGTATAAACGCCTCCAGTTACTACCATTCCGCAAACGCCTGCTTTTCAATAAAGCTAAACTAATTCACAAAATCCTGCATCGGAATGCCCCAAATTACCTTTGGCCATTGTTTAAATATAATGCTAGACACAGTAAACGTTTAAATATACTACACATTCCGAAGCCTAGGATTGACTTATACAAAACAAGCTTAACGTACTCTGCAGCTCAGCTGTGGAACAATCTTCCACAAGAAATCAAAGACATCACCAATCCCTATTCATATAATCGCAAATTATTCGAACACTATCTCAATACGGATTACCTTCCCCCTTAATAATTGAGATAATAATAATAATAACAAAACCCTAGTATAACAGCCAATCCCCTTTTTGTAGGCCAGTATATTCCACATGGCTAATAACAAATGTCAGACCATTATCTAATATTACTGTGTCGTGTAGTTTTGATGTTCGCATTTTGCCCATGCCTTTATAATGCATATCTTTTATATTGTGCTGTTCTTTGTTAGCCTTGAATGATGTGTGAATGAAATAATGTATGAAAGAGAGTGATAGAAGGGTAGAATGTTAGACGGGCCTGCGTGCCCAATTCTTAACCCTTTGAAAATAAAGTTTGTTCGTTCGTTCGTTCGTTCGTTCTCTGTCTCTCTCTCTCTCTCTCTCTCTCTCTCTCTCTCTCTCTCTCTCTCTCTCTCTCTCTCTCTCTCTCTCTCGCTGTCTCTCTCTCTCTCTCACCCCACATTATAGGGTAGTGTCTGGAGGTCTTGACGTCTCAGATATAGTCAAACCCATTTACAGTCTCCTCTCTCTCTCTCTCTCTCTCTCTCTCTCTCTCTCTCTCTCTCTCTCTCTCTCTCTCTCTCACCCCACATTATAGGGTAGTGTCTGGAGTTCTTGACGTCTCAGATATAGTCAAACCCATGTACAGTCTCCCTCTCTCTCTCTCTCTCTCTCTCTCTCTCTCTCTCTCTCTCACCCCACATTATAGGGTAATGTCTGGAGTTCTTGACGTCTCAGATATAATCAAACCCATTTACAGTCTCCCTCTCTCTCTCTCTCTCTCTCTCTCTCTCTCTCTCTCTCTCTCTCTCTCTCTCACCCCACATTATAGGGTAGTGTCTGGAGGTCTTGACGTCTCAGATATAATCAAACCCATGTACAGTCTCCCGTGTATATTGCACAAGTTTTATTTTTCCAACGTTCGTTCCCTTTGAACTCAAGCATAGTCCGTGCACGTGATTCTACCTCTAGTGCACTGGACTGATGTTTGCGCGTGGGCTAACTTTCCATATTACTGTTGTCCCTTGCCATCAGGCGAACTCACTCTGACTTCGGAGATACGTGTCATTTATGTCACAAGGTCAAGGGCGAAAAGTCAACATTTTAGTCCAACTGAACAATGTAGGGGTTGAACCCGGTACCTCGGAATCAGGACACTAGAGTGACGCTCTCATCTATTCGGCTCAATATTCCGACATTACCCGATGTTTAGAAAGCAATGGCAAACCACTAACGTAAACTTGCCAAGAGATCACAAAGAGTCAAACATACTGCGGTTGACTGTGACACAACAAACTTTGGAAATAGAGCTCCCAGTTTGAGAGCTGCCAACGGTACAATATGTAGAGCTTGTCAACCCAGAAGTAGAGAAACATCGACCATAGTAGAATATGTAAAGCTTGTCAACCAAGAAGTAGAGACACGCCGACCATAGTAGAAATTGTAGAGATTGTCAACCAAGAAGCAGAGAAACACCGACATCTAACAAGATCTGGACATCCTGCAAGATCTGGATATACTACAAGATCTGGACATCCTACAAGATCTGAACATCCTACAAGATCTTGTCATCCTACAAGATCTGGACATCCTACAAGATTAGGACATCCTACATGATCTGGACATCCTACATGATCTGGACATCCTACATGATCTGGACATCCTACAAGATCTGGACATCCTACAAGATCTGAACATCCTACATGATCTGGACATCCTACAAGATCTGGACATCCTACAAGATCTGAACATCCTACAAGATCTTGTCATCCTACAAGATCTGGACATCCTACATGATCTGGACATCCTACAAGATCTGGACATCCTACAAGATCTGGACATCCTATAAGATCTGAACATCGAAGACCACCGGCTTATAAACAGCCTGGTGTCTCGGAAACAAGTTCGTTGGTCACATGAAACGTCACAGAGACTGTGAGAGGACAGAGATGGAAGGCATGGTTCTTGAGAGAAGAGGCTGCGGTCGTCCAGCACGAAGATAGACTCGGGACATTGAAGACAGTTTGACCATGAAAATATACGAGGCAGGGGAATTGGCAGAGTGTTGATGTGCTATATTGAACCTGTACTTCTGTATGGATGTGAAGCATAGACAATGAGCAGACAAGGTAACAAAACATCTGATGGCTGTGGAAATGTAGTTTCTGGGGAAAACGCAAAGAATACCATGGATAGACAGAAAAACGAATGAACAAGTCCAACAAGAAGCAGATGAAAATCGTAAACTGATTAGAGAAATGGGATGTAGACAGTCAAGATTTTTTTGGCCATGTTATAAGAAGAAATAAATTAGAGATCTCAGTGACAACTAGCAAGATTAAGGGTAGTAAAGAACACGGGAAAGGCAGAGTAGTAAATATCTAGATGGCTTGGCCACATAGCTTGGTCGAGACAAGAATACAGAGAAATAGCAACATGAGGCAATAAAATATACATGGTGTTTCAATAGAGCAAGTTTGATGTAAATGTAATAAAAAGAGCAAGAGGCGATGTGAATGGTGTTTCAGTAGGGCAAGTGTGATGTAAATGCGATCAAAAGAACAAGAGACGATTTACATGGTGTTTCAATAGATTAAATTTGATGTAAATGCAATCAAAAGAATATGAGACAGTTTACATAGTGTCGCAATTGACAAAGTTTGATCCAAATGCCACGACCGAAGAGGCAATCTAACAGAAGTTCCGGAATTTGGCATAACCACAAGTTTCCATATTTCCCGTGGATGCCACGAAGACCCCAAAAATATAAACACACAATAAAAATTCCCATTTACTGGCTGTTTGCGAGAGTCCCATTTATCATATTACCCTAACGTGACCTGGCGAGGGCGAATCAAACTCCGCGGAGATACCCGCACATCATCGTCACATGACCCGTGAAAGAAGGATCCACAGATATTTACATAAACAACTTTAACCGGAAGCCGGATGAAGTGTGAGAATTGATATCCGCCGGTCTACTTGGCACCGATGTTAATACTCATTATTTTTACTTATTGATATCTGCGGGTCCACTTGGCACCGATGTTAATATTCATTATTTTTACTTATTGATGTCTGCGGGTCTACATGGCACCCATGTTAATATTAATTATTTCTACTTATTGCTATCTGCGGGTCTACTTGGCACCCATGTTAATATTTATGATTTGTACTTATTGCTATCTGCGGGTCTACTTGGCACCCATGTTAATATTCATGATTTCTACTTATTGATATCCGTGGGTCTACTTGGCACCGATGTTAATATTCATGATTTGTACGTATTGCTATCTGCGGGTCTACTTGACACCGATGTTAATATTCATTATTTTTACTTATTGATATCCGCGGGTCTACTTGGCACCGATGTTAATATTCATTTTTTCCCCCCGCGTTTCCATCCTGTTTCAGGATATTGCGGTCAACACCAGCATCTTTCAGCTGTATGTTGATTCCTAGGCTAGATTACTCTCATCAGCACGCCACGACTTTCTGAGCGACCGGCTCCATACTCTTATAAGTCACCTTTGCGATTCGAACCATTGCTAATTCTCGTCGCGTCACGTGACAAGAGTATTCGGGGTTAGCGGAGAAAGCTGATAACACCTCGGCCACGGAGCCGGTTAATATTCATTATTTTTACTTATTGACATCTGCGGGTCTACCTGGCAGCGATGTTAATATTCATTATTTTTACTTATTGATATCTGCGGGTCTACATGGCACCGATGTTAATATTCATGATTTTTACTTATTGATATCCACCGGTCTACTTGGTACCGATGTTAATATTCATTATTTCTACTTATTGATATCTGCGGGTCTACATGGCACCGATGTTAATATTCATGATTTTTACTTATTGATATCCACCGGTCTACTTGGTACCGATGTTAATATTCATTATTTCTACTTATTGATATCTGCGGGTCTACATGGCACCGATGTTAATATTCATGATTTTTACTTATTGATATCCACCGGTCTACTTGGCACCGATGTTAATTTTCATTATTTCTACTTATTGATATCCGCGGGTCTACATGGCACCGATGTTAATATTCATTATTTCTACTTATTGATATCTGCGGGTCTACATGGCACCGATGTTAATATTCATGATTTTTACTTATTGATATCCACCGGTCTACTTGGCACCGATGTTAATATTCATTATTTCTACTTATTGATATCCGCAGGTCTACATGGCACCGATGTTAATATTCATGATTTTTACTTATTGATATCCACCGGTCTACTTGGCACCGATGTTAATATTCATTATTTCTACTTATTGATATCCGCGGGTCTACATGGCACCGATGTTAATATTCATTATTTCTACTTATTGATATCTGCGGGTCTACATGGCACCGATGTTAATATTCATGATTTTTACTTATTGATATCCACCGGTCTACTTGGCACCGATGTTAATATTCATTATTTCTACTTATTGATATCCGCGGGTCTACATGGCACCGATGTTAATATTCATGATTTTTACTTATTGATATCCACCGGTCTACTTGGCACCGATGTTAATATTCATTATTTCTACTTATTGATATCCGCGGGTCTACATGGCACCGATGTTAATATTCATTATTTCTACTTATTGATATCCGCGGGTCTACTTGGCACTGATGTTAATATTCATGATTTCTACTAATTGAGCGGGTGCACTAGCGAGGTTGATGGCGAACTGCACTGGCATTGTCATGAGCACTGTCGGACGCGGTTGGAGGTTCGTCGCTTGCCAAAGTTATGGAAAGACTGATCACCTATTTCTTCTTTCTCTCAGGACTACAAAATGTGATGGTTCTATGACATCACCGACCTATAGCAAGAGACTTCTTCTTCTTCTTCAGCGTTCCGAGCCATTGAGGTTCTTTGCTGCAGATACAATCCGTCTCCATTCGTCTCTCTGGTTGACCTTCTCTTGCCAGTCGTTGATTCCAATTGCTTGTAGGTCTGTATCTATATTATCTCTCCACCGTCTTCTTGGTCGACCTCGGGGTCTACGATCATTTATTTCCTGAGTGTACGCGAGTTTTGTTTCCCTATTATTTTCCATTCTTTCTATATGCCCCAGCCATTGTAGTCTATTAGCCTTCATGATACCAGTGATTAGCGGGGACTTAAATAGATCATAAATGTCTTTGTTACTTCTTCTTTTCCACTCTCCACTTTGTGTATCCCTAATGGGTCCAAAGATGCGTCTTAAAACTTTGTTCTCAAAGGTTTGTATCAAGGCTTCGTCTCCTTTCGTTGTACTCCAGGTTTCAGAGCCATAAAGCACAACTGGTCTGATCAGTGTTTTGTATATTGTGATCTTGGTGTTACGAGATAGCGCCTTTGATTTTAGTAGATGTTGTAGTGCATAGTATATCTTATTTCCAGAATTGATTCTAGTTTGTATTTCTTCCTTTATGATGTTGGAGCAGTTGAAGATTGTACCCAGGTATTTGTATGTTTCCGTTCTTTAAATGGTCATATTATCTATTTGTATGTGGCCAGAGTTTTTAGCCATTCCTTCTCTTGAAATTACCATATATACTCTGGTATAATGTATTATTATTGGTTATTTCTACTGAATGTGAATAACGTTATTGAAACTGACAACGGGAAAACATATTTCTACTAATTCAGTCGCGTGTTTCTACTCTAGTAGTCAGAGCTCTCATTGATTCCATCTGCGGTTCCTGACCTCTATTTTGTGTTGGTCTGTACATCATCTATCTTCTGTTGCTTCCGCTTAGCCGCGTCACATATTTCAGTGACAGGTTTCAGAGGTGTCAGTTGAAGATCTGTTGTGTACACTCACCACAAGATCACGATGGCTGCCCTGACTTGTCCACTAATCTATCACTTCTCAGTTATCAGTTATCAGTTGGGGTATCTTCATTGCACTCCGGACAGGTCCATAGGGGCCCAGATCCTCCCTCCCCCCAGCATATGCATCAGCGTTCTGTAGCTAATAGTGCCAGTTTTGCGTTGGTTAACAAGGCACCTCGTTTTCCCGATGTACCTCTCGTGTCTGGCCGTTCCAATTCTTACTACCAGGTCTTTATCCTGGAAAGCGATGTGAATTCACTGACGTCAAAGTCCTCTGTTCTCGACATGTCTTTAAGGACGTTAATAACATCGGCACGATCCATGGGCTGGCCATCTGCAGGGGGTGCAGAGCCAGCCAGTTTATCAGCTCGTTCATTTCCCTCGACTCCCGCATGTCCCGGGACGAAGATGAAGGTGACTTTACGGATAACAAACTTCCGCAACGACTCAGTCCACTGTTTACGTACAGATCCAGCTTCGACCTTCTGAATCATACTAGTCATTTGAGATAATACTAATTTTTTTTTTTTTTTTTTTTTTATGGGGGGGGGGGGGGGGGGGGGGAATGTAGTCTGTACCGAGATTGTGTTCAAACAGGTTGCGACTGTATGTATAGGATTGGTGGTGTCTTTGATTTCTTGTGGAAGATTGTTGCACAGATGAGTTGCGGAATACGCTAATCTTGTTTTGTGTAAGTCTATCCTAGGTTTAGAGACTTGCAGCATGTTTAGCCGTTCGCATTGTCTTGCTTTATATTTAATTTCACACATTGAGGCTCTGTAAGGGAGAACTTGGTGACGACTGGCAAAAGCGAAGGGAACAGACCAAGGGGAAGACTGAGAAGTAAATACCTGGATGGCTTTGGCCTTGTGGCATGGTCGAGACAGGGACACGGAGCTGATCCACGACTCTGGTGATCGAGTGAGATTACAGAACATGACCGCCCACGCTTATCGGCATGGCACATGGTGGATAGATTTAAAGATTTTGCGTCATCGTCGTCGGTTCTAACTGAAGTATTAAAAAACATGGACATCAATACCATTGTCCTTCTTGGAATACTGACAGTAATATCAGTACTCAGTACGTTGTGAAGAGAAACCAGAAATCAGCCAGTCCATTGGGGTGACAGTCGTTAACATCGTGCACAGAGCTTGCAGTGTTGAAACATTGTATGTATTGCATTAACAAGTACACTTTATTCATTTTTAGCAGTAAAAGTATTTGCAACTTTAGGACGTCAAATTATTGTGTTAACTGTGAATAAGTGGTGTAATTATATTAAACATTTGACAATTAATGCAACTAATTGCTTCTTTAGAAAAACGTTGGCGAGTTATGTCCCTTGCAAACATTAAAATGAATATTATGACGCCGTCGAGGGCATGCACGATAGCTAATGGTTAGCCCGTAGATCATGTAATTGAGTCCCCACTATTGCTCCCGGGTTGACTCAGCCAAAACTAAGCACCATGAAATGTTCTGGAAAGTAAAGGCGAAGTGTGAGCTATTGACCACATCACCCATTGAGTGCCAATTGTTTTACAAAAATGTGGCACTGCCAGCTGAAGGGAATGACATACACAACTAACTAGTACCAGATGAGGAACTTCGGATTTTAATGTTGTATAACTCCTGTCGCGAAACGCAAGTGGGTCTCAGAGGGACAACACAGTACCCACTCTGTCCCACCCCGTCTCGGTGGCTAGTCCACATTTTAAGGCGGGTGAGGGGAGATTTCCGAGTAAAAAAAAAAAAGAGTTAGGACCGTCTTCTGGGTCCTTGAGATGTTATGTATCGGGATTGTCATGAACTTCACGGGTCCCGAGAATCATCACTCAACTCTTTGAGTGTGCGTAGATCTTTTCTGTTGTAAATCGCACATTCAGATAAAACTCGGGGAATGCTGAGTTGCCTTCACTTTCATGAGGTAATGCTCGGAGATCTTCGGCAGGTTCCGTGAGTGTGTCCTTCCGGGACCTGACACGAAGAGGCCATTCGGTAGCAAGTCATCAAGAAGGGATTGCACTTCTATAGCCAGCTGTATAATTGGCATCACAGGGAGCCGGAGATTGTTCTACAGCGGAAGTTGTTTCTGTTGAAGCTATCCTTTCACGGCCGTGTCCACCAGCTGTAATCTATGCAACTCTTATGGAATCAGAGATTGATCTACAGTGGTGACATTATTGTCCTTGAGACGAGAGGCCGGGCCTTTGACCAGCTGTATCATGTTGTACCTTTGGGGATCCATAGATTGGACCTACAGCCCAAGGCTTGATGAACCTACCGGGTCGCTGTCTGTTGTATAGTTGTTCCTAAGTTTTAATGGTAACACACTTGTATACTTGGCGTCGCTTAACTAAAGTTTGTGTTTCAGTTGTGGGTTAATTCTTGACCAGGCCGGACGGTTGCGCAGTAGCCTGTGTTCTGACCGAGATGTACAAGTTGACCTCGGGTCAGGGGACACCAGCTGTACGTTAACTATTGACCATGCAGGCTAGCCAGTGTAGTGAGCCTGTGTTTTGATCTAGATTAAGCGGAGGCCAGTGTTCAGCAGACAAGACGGAATGTATTGTGCGAGCCAGATCAGTGGAACAGTCTGGTTGAAGCGAATATTTAATACATTCGATGCCCTATCTCAATAAATGGGTACATGAGGGAATTATTGTTCTGACAGAAGAATTCCTCTTGAAGAACTTTAATTTGATTCCCTTAATGGATGAGGTGGCATTAGTACGTTTCAATCAACATCAGGTGGCTTAGGAAACAAGTACTTGTCAGTCAGCCTCGTGTGACGCGCGAGAACCACATGCGTTTCTCGTTAAAACAGACATGCGACCATGCTGCACCATTAGTGATTAGTTTTTCTTATGATTAATAAAGGAACAATTCTTCTTCTTCAGCGTTCCGAGCCATTGAGGTTCTTTGCTGCAGATACAATCCGTCTCCATTCGATCTCTCTGGTTGACCTTTTATTGCCAGTCGTTGATTCCAAGTGCTTGTAGGTCTGTATATATATTATCTCTCCACCGTCTTCTTGGTCGACCTCGGGGTCTACGATCATTTATTTCCTGAGTGTAAGCGAGTTTTGTTTCCCTATTATCTTCCATTCTTTCTATATGCCCCCAGCCATTGTAGTCTATTAGCCTTCATGATACCAGTGATTAGCGGGGACTTAAACAGATCATAAATGTCTTTGTTACTTCTTCTTTTCCACTCTCCACTTTGTGTATCCCGAATGGGTCCAAAGATGCGTCTTAAAACTTTCTTCTCAAAGGTTTGTAATAAGGCTTCATCTCCTTTCGTTGTACTCCAGGTTTCAGAGCCATACAGCACAACTGGTCTGATCAGTGTTTTGTATATTGTGATTTTGGTGTTACAAGATAACGCATTTGCTTTTAGTAGATGTTGTAGTGCATAGTTGGTATAATGCCGTGATTCTAGCCATAGGAAAGCCTGTGTAACTGCCATCACCTCCATCTTCATGCTGCTCGTGGGCATACTGTGGGCATCACTGGATTCTTGAACTATCACTTACTGCCACGGAGCCGTGGCTTGGGCGCTCGGCTGCCATCTCTGTGGCCATGTGTTCGAGTCCTATGGAAGAGAAATAATCTCGTGTTTAGTGAGTGACCTGGGCTCTCAGGCAGAAATCAGCTTAACATGGGTACAAGAATATCTCCCGGGTATTGAACGCGACCAGCATCATATTCACAAGCTAATCAGCTAATTAACAATGATTTTTCTAGCTGTCTGTGAATGTAAATATTGCCCACAGCGTCCTGTTTGACCGCTTTCATGTGAACTCGGCCAACCATCTGTACCTCCACCTTTCAACACCTATAGCGGCCATGTATTCTGATCCTTTATCATTTTGTCACATTCAACAGTCTTCCTGGAAATTTGATCTATTCCTGACACATTCATTATTCCTTACAGCGTGTGATATCTTCTTGTCACTTCATTATTCTTGTGGACATGGTGTCTTTTTTGTCACAGTTTTTCTTGCATTACATCACCGTTTCGTCACAGTTCTTCTCATATCTATTCTTAGTGTTGCCACAGCTCTTCTTGTATCTCATCTAAGTGTTGTCACAGTTCTTCTTGTATCTCATCTGAGTGTTGTCACAGTTCCTCTTGTATCTCGTCTTATTGTTGTCACAGTTCTTCTTGTATCTTGTCTTATTGTTGTCACAGTTCTTGTATCTCGTCTTATTGTTGTCACAGTTCTTCTTGTATCTCATCTGAGTGTTGTCACAGTTCCTCTTGTATCTCGTCTTATTGTTTTCACAGTTCTTGTATCTTGCCTTAGTGTTGTCACAGTTCTTGTATCTCATCTTAGTGTTGTCACAGTTCCTCTTGTATCTCGTCTTATTGTTGTCACAGTTCTTGTATCTCATCTAAGTGTTGTCACAGTTCCTCTTGTATCTCATCTTATTGTTGTCACAGTTCTTCTTGTATCTCATCTTAGTGTTGTCACAGTTCTTCTCATCTTAGTGTTGTCACAGTTCCTCTTGTATCTTGTCTTATTGTTGTCACAGTTCTTGTATCTCGTCTTATTGTTGTCACACATCCTCTTGTATCTTGTCTTGTTGTTGTCACAGTTCTTGTATCTCATCTTAGTGTTGTCACAGTTCCTCTTGTATCTCATCTAAGTGTTGTCACAGTACTTCTTGTATCTCATCTGAGTGTTGTCACAGTTCCTCTTGTATCTCGTCTTATTGTTGTCACAGTTCCTCTTGTATCTTGTCTTATTGTTGTCACAGTTCTTGTATCTCGTCTTATTGTTGTCACACATCCTCTTGTATCTTGTCTTGTTGTTGTCACAGTTCTTGTATCTCATCTTAGTGTTGTCACAGTTCCTCTTGTATCTCATCTAAGTGTTGTCACAGTACTTCTTGTATCTCATCTGAGTGTTGTCACAGTTCCTCTTGTATCTTGTCTTATTGTTGTCACAGTTCTTGTATCTCATCTTATTGTTGTCACAGTTCTTCTTGTATCTCATCTGAGTGTTGTCACAGTTCCTCTTGTATCTCGTCTTATTGTTGTCACAGTTCTTGTATCTCATCTTAGTGTTGTCACAGTTCCTCTTGTATCTCATCTTAGTGTTGTCACAGTTCTTCTTGTATCTCACCGTAGTGTTGTCACAGTTCTGGTATCTCATCTTAGTGTTGTCACAGTTCTTCTTGTATCTCATCTTAATGTTGTCTCGGTTCTTCTTGTATCTCATCTTAGTTTTGTCACAGTTCTTATTGTATCTCCTCTTAGTGTTGTTACACGTCTTCTTGCATCTCATCTTTGTGTTGTCACAGTTCTTCTTGTATCAGATGAGAGATGCATGTGATGATGGGCGGGTGGGTGATGTGTCGG
>CAWUFQ010000386.1:0-14121 GCA_963921405.1 Cepaea hortensis
CACCTCCTCCTCCACCATCCCTCCTCCTCCCTCTTCCTCCTCCTCCCTCCTCATCATTCCTCCTCCCCCTCTTTCTCCTCATTCCTCCCTCCTCCTTCTCCCTCCTCCTTCTACCTCTTCCTCCCTCCTCCTTCTCCCTCCACCTCCTCCCTCCACCACCTCCCTCCTCATCCTCCTCTCCTCCTCCCTCCTCCTCCCTCCTCCTCCTCCCTCCTTCTCCCTCCTCCTCCTCCTCCTGCGTTCTCCTCCTCCTTCTCCCTCCTTCTCCCTCTTCCTCCTCCCTCTTCCTCCCCTCCTCCCTCCTCCTACCTCCTCCATCCTCCTTCTCCCTCCTCCTATTACCTCATCCTCTCTCCTCTCCTTCCTCCTTCTCCCTCCTCCTCCTTCCTCCTCCTCCTCCCTCCTCCTCCCTCCTCCTCCTTCTCCTCTTTACCCCTCCTCCTCCTAATCCCTCCTCCTCCCTCCTATTCCTCCCTAGTCCAACTCCTCCCTCCTCCTCCTCTCTCGGCCTATCTCTTCCTCCTCCCTCCTCCTCCCTCTTCCTCCTACCTCCACCACCTCTCTCCTCCTCCCTACTCTCTTTTCCTCCCTCCTTCTCCTCCCTCTACCTCCTCCCTTCTCCTCCCTCCTCCTCCATCCTCCAGATCCCTCCTCCTCCTTCTTCCTCCTCCTCCCTCCTCATCATTCTTCCTCCGCTTCCTTCTCCCCTCCTCCCTGCTCCCTCCTCCTTCTCCCTCCTCCTTCTAACCTCTTCCTCCCTCCTCCTTCTCCCTCCTCCTCTCTTCTCCTCCTCCCTCTTCTTTCCTCTCCCTCCTCCCTCCTCTTCCTCCCCCTCCTCCTCCTGCGTTCTCCTCCTTCCTTCTTCTCCCTCCTCCTCCTTCTCCCTCCTTTTCCTTCTCCTCCTCCCTCCTCCTCCTCTCTACTCCTCCTCTTCTTCCCTCCTCCTCCTTCCTCCTCCTTCCTCCTCCTCCCTCTTCCTCCTCCTCCTCCCTCCTCCTTCTCCTCTTTCCCCCTCCTCCTCCTAATCCCTCCTCTCCCTCCTCCTCCCTCCTATTCCTCCCTCCTCCTCCCTCCTCCTCCCTCCTCCTCCTCTCTCCGCCTATCTCTTCCCCCCTCCTCCTCCTCCCTCCTCCTCCCTCCTCCACCCTCTTCCTCCTCCTTCCTCCTACTCCTCCTTTTTCTTCTTCGTCTGCTGCTGCTGCCGCTGCTCCATTTACCCAAGTTAATTGTTGGGGGAATATGTAAAGATCGTTCAAGTGCTCTTTCTAATGCTTTTTGTAAGTTGGTCTTCGTTTATCTAAGGTTGTTCTAACCGCAACCAATAAATGATTAGACAGACAGACAGACAGACAGACAGACAGACAGACAGACAGACAGACAGACAGACAGACAGACAGACAGACAGACAGACAGACAGACAGACAGACAGACAGACAGACAGACAGTCGGGGACGGGAACTTATATGAATTAAATGAGATGCTCCCCAACAGGGGCTGGATGAAGCCGGGCCGGGTCAGACAGACAGACAGACAGACAGATAGACAGACAGATAGATAGTCGGGAACGGGTACGGTAGCTTATATGACTACTTATATGAATTAAATGAGATGCTCCACACCAGGAGCCAGGCGATGCCAGGCAGTGTCAGACAGACAGACAGACAGACAGACAGACAGACAGACAGATAGACAGACAGACAGACAGACAGACAGACATGAACGGAAACGGCAGCTTATATGACTACTTATATGAATTAAATTAGATGCTCCCCATCAGAGCTGGCGAAGCCGGACCGGGTCTGCTAGTATATACATAAATATGGTTTATTATTAATCCCCAGGGAATATCCGGATTGTCCCTGGTAGACATTGTTACAGCGGAAATCATTGCTTGAATGTGATTCAGCTGACTCGAAAATTGCTGATTCCGTAACAATATGTATTATACTCGTTTGGTTGTTTTATGTCCCTGTAAGTGGTAAATATGGTATCACATGATTCAAAGTGCTTTAGTTTCTCTAAAGCACTTTGACATGCTGTGTCTCTTCGGAATGATAATCAGACATACTTTCGGGCAAATCGTATTATTCATCCCCCGAAAGAGTTTCTTGTTATTGTATTGACACTCAAATCTAAATCAAAAAGCATCCATTACTGGGTGATAATGTTAACAAAATAGTGAGACTGATGGTTTGATTCACAAGCTTGATCTTGGCTAGTTGCTATTATGTATTAGCGATGTCACTGGACTGTAGATAATGAAATACTGTTGTCAAGGAGATATATCAAGGCAGGTACATTCACTGTGACTATTCTCGTCACTTGGCTCGCATGCAAAGATCTCTGCTTACCAATACTCTCAGCAGAGTGGGCAGAATGCACAGCGGCAGTTGATGTATAGTTTATTGTACGATATACACAATACAGGTAGTTTATAGCCAGCTAAGCAGCTCTCACACTTTCTTTGCTAACTCGTATACACTGTCCATAGCCACAATTGATGACGAAGTGAATGCAACAATCTCCAACGTCAGCGAGGCCTTTGGCAGACTGTACAAGAATTTATGGGACAGAAATAGGATAAGCCTGCAAACAAAGCTGAAAGTCTACAAAGCAGTTGTATTATCCACACTATATAATATATCCAGACTTTATAATATATCCACACTATATATTATATATAATTATTACACTATAATATATTAATATTACACTATAATATATATTATTATACATTATATATGCTTGTGAAAACTGGACTGTTTATCAGCGAAACGCTAGAAAATTAAACCACTTCCTCACAGTCTGCCTTAGGAAGTTATTGAAGATTAAACGGTAAGACAAGGTCCCAGACAATGAAGTTCTAGAAAGATCGTCCATGCCAAGTATCCACACTTTACTAATAAAGAATCAGATTCCATGGGATGGTCACTTAACTCTCATGCCAGATTGCAGGCTCCCTAAACGGATTAATTTTACGGTGAGCTGCGTTGTGGTGAACGCTCCCAAGGCGGCCAAAGGAAACGCTTTAAAGACACTCTGAAAATCTCACTGAAAGCTTTTGGAATTCATCTTGACACCTGGGGGACGGCTTCCATAGACTGAAATTCGTGGCGTACATCATTACGCAAGAGTACAGTCACTTGTGAAGCAACCATTACTGCAAGAGCTGTGAAGAAAAGGGTGGACAGAAAAACCACTGCAGGAAATCCTCCTCATAGAACGACAAGATATCTTTGTCCACATTGTCAAAGAATATTTCGAGCCAAAATAGGCCTTATCAGCCTTCTTAGAACTCACGACTCCACATTTTCAACCCCACTGGATAAAGTGAATGGTCATCATCATTCTTGATTGACAAACAAACAAAAACAAACAAACATTGTAGACCTCCGTTCAGTGGCTGTCTGACTCCTGTACTTATACTTTCATACTGGGGCTGTTGTCAACCAAATCAAGTGTAAGCTCTACTCGTCGCAAATATGTGCGAGGTCACTTGTGAATCAGGAATGTCTTTAGCCAGTCTAAGTAAAGGATGTTGTAAAACCTTTCAGTATGTCGGGTAGATAACTTGTGTAGAACTGTCGACTGAAGTCTGCGTGTGGAAGTGCCTTAAGTTGTCCTGCGCCCCTAATGAGTCCAGCTAGCTCTCTCGCTCAGATCGTTACCTGTGACCCCTACGGTTCCCGTGAACCGATGAGCTAGCTCACTGAGTATTACTGACCCAAAGTTTGTCCTAGTGTTTTCCCAAAGTTAACCTTTGCTGTTCCCGTCTCGCGGGTTGTCATGAGTCATTACTAGTCTACTAAACGGGGTCTGCATTATCCAATTTATATCCATGGCAGTAGTCGATTCGATGCATAACTTTCTCGGACAAGGGCTAATAAATATTAAATTCGCACTGATGCAAAGAAGAACCATGCAAGGCATGCATAAGTGCCAATTGTCTAAAGCACAAATGCCAAGTAAAAGATTATACCGCACTATGAACCACCTCAGTTGTAACCAAGAAACAGGTTGAACGAGTTGGAAAATTCCTTTTGTCTTCAAAAAATTAGATTGGGTTGAATCACTATTTGAACAAGACACTACTTAGATATGTATACATTAAATGAAGTTATAATCTGCGGATCGCTGATTTCAAACAGGTGTAAAAATGCAAAATTTCAACAGGGTTAAAGGGTGAATAATCTAATAATAATATATATAAAAATAATAATAAAATAATAAATAATAAATAAAAATAAGGGTAAAATCTCCCTTGAAGCAAGATGGTGAGACATTTCTTCGTCCCGTAAAATGGAACGTGTTTTTTCCGAAATGTTTATGGATTAAGTGTGTTTTTCGTGGTGAAATGGAGTTCGGACCGTGCAACGGAGTTCGTGCACGCACGCCCGGACTTCCTTCGGCATATCATCGGCGCCCGGTGGCGATAGTTAAGCCTAACATGACGACCAGACGACCGGCGAGGACACAGCGTGAGAAGAGGGCAGGCGCACGCAGAAGGCGTTTAAAATGTGACAGATTGGGTATCGGAAACGTTCGAGTACTGTACTGGAAATGTGCATCTTTTAGTCAACGCGTACCCATTCTTGAAAAACTACTCTACGGAAACGATATTGTAGTCTTACAAGAAACACAGCTCGGCGATGGAACAGTCAATGTCGCGGGATTTCAGGGATTCTTTAAAAGGCGGCACCTCGGACAGGCCATGCTGCTCCGCGACAACATACTAGTGTCTGAGATCGATATGTCTTCCTTGGAACAGTGATGCCCTGCAAGTGCAGGCATTAAGAATAATGACGCCAGTGCAGCTTGTAATCGTGAACGTTTATGCGCGAAATTGGAAGGTCGACGTGCGACAATGGCAGAGTTTGTTCGATATGGATGAAAGACATATCATCTACTGTGGGGACTTCGATGCCAGAGGCAGTCAATGGGGGAATTGCATCACCAATAGACAGGGAGAAGATCTGGAGGACGTCCAGGCATCTGCTGCCCTAATCTGTCTGAATGATGGGAATGTCACTAGAATAGCCACTCGACCAGGTGACTCTGACAGCGTCATTGACCTGGCTCTGGTATCGCCCACCATCGCACCAAGGTGCTGGTGGGGCACACTGGGATACCACGATAGTGACCACTAACCTTGTGTCATCCTGATCAAGAAAGACAGGGTCATGAGTCAAAGAAAAAAGACAAATGCCTTCCCGTACGACAACACTGGTCAAGACGCCATAAGCAAGATCAGAAGAAGAAACTTCCTCCCGCAGGAGACAAGAAAGATGGTTGCAGCCACCATGGTGGAATGGAGAGGTCGAGAAGGCATGGCTGGGAAAGAGGCAGGCTGTCAAAGACTGGCAAAGGCCAGAAAGGCTAACATGCCACAGGTTGAGTTGGCGAACCTGAAGACTGAGGTCGATAGGATGATGACCTTATTCAAATCCTGCGCCAAACAGGCCAAGGCCGAGAAATGGGACGAGTTCTGCAGGAAGGTGTGCTCCGAGCGATCTCTTACGACATTCTGGCGCCTCCATAAGAGCATGAACGGTGCTGCACAACGTTGGGGTATTCCAGACTTTCAAGGCACAGACCTCACATGGAAAACGTCGGATGCGGATAAAGGTAAGGCCCTTCTTGCACGCTACATAGAACAGACTGACCAGAAAGACAAGCCCGCCAGACAGAGGACCACAACGACACTCTCTCAGTTGTGCCAGGGGGTCGGGAAAGACGAAGAATGGATAATCACAGCTGAGATAGTGCGTGCGATGCTCAAGAAATCACCTAACACCGCCCAGGCCCAGACGGTATCCGATATGGTGACCTACTGGTGATATCAGAGGATGACATGGAAGAACTGGCCAGATAATTCAACACCAGTATCCAGAGGGGTCAGATCAAAGAAGAATGGCTACACAGCTACTTGCTGCCGCTGCCAAAACCGAACAAAGACCATTCCAAGATAAGCGGCTACAGAATCATTACGATGCAGAACACTGCTGGCAAGTTACTGGAGAAAATTGTAGCACGCAGACTTGCTTGTGACTTGGAACAACTCAGCTGCTTCCCGCCCACACTTGGAGGATACAGACGCAACAAAGAGTCTTTGCTCAAGATGTTTACGAAGGATTTCAGGTCAGAGAAGAGACATGTGCGGCCGCCATAGACTTAGAGGACGCATATAATAGAGTATCTTTCGAGCACTTGATGCAAACCCTCCTCAGAATGAAAGTGCACCCTCACCTTGTACGATGGATAGCTGCAGTTTTGCTCCAAAGGAAGGTGGTGCTAAGATGCGGGAGTTGGTCTTCTGAGCCGATAACGATATGTCCAGGATTGCCGCAGGGTTCACCACTGTCACCAGTACTATTCAACGTGTATACGGTGCCGATCACTGAACAACAGTTGAACGGGAGGGGTAGGACTCTGTCATTCGTTGACGACATCCTCGTGTATCGACAGGGTCGAGATAGACAGACGGTTGCCAATGATATGCAGGGCGAACTAGATAGAATTTCCTCATGGGGTGCTGAGGCCGATGCCCTTGTCAACCCTGCAAAGGCATCGGTTATATCAGTGTTTCCCAACCTTTTTTGTACCATGCCCCACTTAAGCCTTTCTAAAATTCATATTGCCCCCCTCCCCCGCCCCATGCCCCCCCCCCCCCTCAACAAATACATTATTTTTAATATTCAAAAATCGAAATGTTCACTCAAGAAACTTGAATGATAGGTTTTAGGAAGAAATCACTAGGTAATTATTGAGCAAACACAGTAAGTAAATTTTCAAAACATATAATGGTGAACTGAAATTCAAGTACAAAATAATTTTAATGAAAGATTTTTCTATATTATTTTAATTATTAGTAATTATTTATTATTCAAATTTAGTGAGATCCTTGCGCTTGATGCTTGCTGCAAAGAGATCTTATGTCAGGTTCCAATTTAGTTAACTTCAGTCTCAAGTCTCCCCGTTTTGTTATATTCAGCCGATTTCTTCCATTTTCGAATTGCCCCCCATAACAGTCAAATTGCCCCCCTGTGGGGCGTGGGCCCCACGTTGGGAAACACTGGGTTACATGGTTCTCCCTAAACAACCATATTGTGAAAACAGACATGCCGGCAGTAAGAATGGATGGGTGCATTTTGAGTAGAACCCAGTCAATGACATATCTTGGCGTGAGGCTTGATCGTAGCCTGTCCTTCAGAGATCATGTCGATTATGTCATAACGAAAGCTCGAAAAGGTTTGTCAGCAATGAGAGTCATGGCGACTGCCAATATCGAGCAAAGACTGCTAATACTTCTGTTCCAAGGACTTGTGCTTTCACGCATCGAGTATGCCCTGGCCATCCTCACTGTCAGCCCTACACAGATTGGAAGACTTGAAAAGGTACAAAACGAAGCCATGCGCATCATTTTGGGCTGCACGAGAGACACCAGCTGTGTAGCAATGAGATACCTCCTTGACTTCCCGACAATGGAACACAGGATCAAGATCTGGAGAGCTCGTGCATACTTAAAAATAAGTGCAGATGAGCAAGGAATGGGTGCCTGTGCCTCCATCTTTTAAGTGCACTTTCTCCTGCATTATCACACTCGACAGACGGTGCAGAAAACAGAACCCTGCCGCTGTCAATGCTGAGGTTAACGCGCTCATCTATGAACACTCAGATAGCCCCGAAGTGCTCATCTATACAGATGGATCTGTTGTAAAGCAGCAGAGAAGTGCGTGGGCATTTACAGCCCGTTCAGCGGGCCGAACCGTTCAAGAATCCAGTGGTGCCCACTCTATGACCACGAGCAGCATGACGATGGAGGTGATGGCAGTTACACAGGCTTTCATATGGCTGGAATCACAGCATTATACCAACGTGTGTGTACAAAGTGATTCAATGAGCATGATTCAGAAGGTCGAAGCTGGATCTGTACGTAGACAGTGGACTGAGTCGTTGCGGAAGTCTGTTGTCCGTAAAGTCACCTTCATCTTCGTCCCGGGACATGCGGGAGTCGAGGGAAATGAACGAGCTGATAAACTGGCTGGCTCTGCACCCCCTGTAGATGGCCAGCCCATGGATCGTGCCGATGTTATTAACGTCCTCAAAGATATGGCGAGAACAGAGGACTTTGACGTCAGTGATTCCAAATCGCTGTCCAGGATGAAAGACTGCAGCAAAGATTGCAGCAGGGTCATTGCGGGTCGTCCGCATCACAGCTACCGAATAGATATATTCTTGATCGATTGTTAGTTCCCCTGCTTCATGTATTTGCGTGTCCATGCACGTGTTTCCATGCTATGTAACCATCTTAGCCCATGTAAACTCCTGCCTCTACTTCCAGGAACCTGTTATTTTCAAGCCACTATGACATTTAACCATGCCTTGCACCACTGCTATTTCCAAGCCACTGTAACGTTTAACCACGCCTTGCGTCACTGTTATTTCCAAGCCACTGTAACGTTTAACCACGCCTTGCGTCACTGTTATTTCCAAGCCACTGTAACGTTTAACCACGCCTTGCGTCACTGTTATTTCCAAGCCCTTATGAGGTTTAACCATGCCTTACGTCACTGTTATTTCCAAGCCACTAAGAGGTTTAACCATGCCTTGCGTCAATGTTATTTCCAAGCCACTATGACGTTTAACCACGTCTTGCGTCACTGTTATTTCCAAGCCACTATGACGTTTAACCATGCCTTGCATCAATGTTATTTCCAAGCCACTATGACGTTTAACCACGACTTGCGTCAATGTTATTTCCAAGCCACTGTAACGTTTAACCACGACTTGCATCAATGTTATTTCCAAGCCACTGTAACGTTTAACCACGACTTGCACCAATGTTATTTCCAAGCCACTGTAACGTTTAACCACGACATGCGTCAATGTTATTTCCAAGCCACTGTAACGTTTAACCATGCCTTGCACCACTGTTATTTCCAAGCCACTATGACGTTTAACCATGCCTTGCATCAATGTTATTTCCAAGCCACTATGACGTTTAACCACGACTTGCGTCACTGTTATTTCCAAGCCACTGTCACGTTTAACCATGCCTTGCATCATTGCTATTTCCAAGAAAATATGACATTTAACGACGACTAGCGTCACTGTTATTTCCAAGCCACTGTAACCTTTAATCATGCCTTGCATCAATATTATTTCCAAGAAAATATGAGGTTTAACCATGCCTTGCATCACTGTTATTTCCAAGAAAATATGAGGTTTAACCATGCCTTGCATCAATGCTATTTCCAAGAAACTATGCCGTTTAACCACGCCTTGCGTCACTGTTATTTCCAAGCCACTGTAACGTTTAACCATGCCTTGCATCACTATTATTTCCAAGAAACTATGAGGTTTAACCATGCGTTGCATCACTGTTATTTCCAAGCCACTATGACGTTTAACCACGTCTTGCATCACTGTTATTTCCAAGCCACTGTAACGTTTAACCATGCCTTGCACAAATGTTATTTTCAAGCCACTGTAACGTTTAACCACGCCTTGTGTCACTGTTATTTCCAAGCCACTATGAGGTTTAATATGGCCAACGTATTTCAGTTTCCGAGGCAGGACGCTGTTTATGAGTGAATTTCCTTCAATGTTGTAGATCTTGTAGATTGTAGATTGTAGATTGTCAGTATTTCGCTTCCTCTTTCTCTACGTTTTAGTAAGAATTGTCCTCTAACAATTAATTTCGAAATCCTCGATTGTCTTCATTAGTAAATGGTAAATGGTCTATGACGTATATCCACATCTTGCCACAGCAAAAATGTTTGTTCGCTAAAATGTTTCTTTAAGTTATTGAAATAACACCGGACACTAACTATTGGTCCTTTCCTTGTAGGGAACATCTGGCTGAGAGGCCCCAATTATCATAACAAAAGGGTGTATTTTGCTGGTTTAATGAGGACTTTTGTCGGTACAATACTCTACAAGAATGGTACTACAACGATTATATACAATATAAACAACGAGATACAACGTATCTGGTCAGTATTAACCCACCACGTTGTGTTTGGGGGGCACAGAGTTGGTAAATAATCTCGTTTCTGGCGATAATTCATCAGGTCCTTATGTTACACAAAGGTTATGTGGGCGCGGGTATTTATAAACAGTTCGGGCACAATCGATTGGGCCTATCTGAATTGTGTATGCTGACGTATCTAGCGTCCAGCGTCTTATTGTCGCAGCGTTTATTGTCGTGTGCTGTCATGTATATTTTCGATACATATTATATGCGTATCAGGCTTCCAGTGACAAGGTTTCATAAATTTGTAAACTTCTTGTAACATGACTTCCTCTGTAACCTTAGAGAGTTGACGTTTTGTTGTGGCGTGAAGTGGTTTTCTGTTATCAAATGTTATAAGTTGTCGTCGTAATTACATCATCTCACACCTGATGTTTTATGTTTTAAGTGTAATTGCTTAATCTTGTTTCACATGCCTTGTGTTGTCAGTGTACTTACACCACTCTGACACAAGACTAGTTACTGACCACCAGTGTCCTCGAGGAAGCTTGGGCAGGACTTAACACTGTTTCCATTTAATGACATACAACATAAAGAAACAATGTAATTACTGACAATGGGTTGTCTGCAGATATCGTGAAGCTTAGATAGGGTGTAATGCTGTTTTCCTTATAATGGCATTTGTGGTTTGCTAAAGACTGAATACCGACCTTGAATGCATGCTGGGATTTCGACAATCTTTGACGATACTTAAAGATAGAGGTGGCATTACTTATTAAGAGAATAGACAACCAGAGGGAAATAATTCAACGCGGGAAAAATCGAAACGGATTTACCAACCAAACTCAAAAGAGAAAAGCAGACTAAGAGAGACCGAGATTCGAGAAATAACGGGAGTCAGCAAAAGGGCAAGGCAAAGCTAATGTGGAGAACTGACCAGACAGTTTTCACGTTATAAATTCAGTTTATGCGTGAAATGTTGCCATGCGGGATTCCCACTAAATTCTGGACATTGATTGACGTCAATGGGGAGATATCATGGATGCAAAGGTCGGTAGATTGATTGACGTCAATGGGGAGATATCATGTATGCAAAGGTCGGTAGCCTGTAAATATAATGTTCTACACGTTTACATCATATTCGTTGTGATTTCTAACTCTTGTGAGTTTGGGAGGTAGACATACGGATTTGCAAATGTTCTTCTACTGATATCAGCGGATAGTTTGAAGTTTGCATGTTCATAGTAATTTCATTAGAGTTGTATCGTGGAACTATAGGTTTGGGGATATCTGGCTCTGTGGTTTCGGTGATAAGTCCAAATGGACTAGAATATGTATACAGCTTCGTAAAAAGATACTAATTCACTCTGAAAGACACTCGCGGCAGAGACCTATCCTGGCTGTTAATTTGACCAGTCTGTAACACGGGGAAACAACGTCAAGCCAGACAATATCAGTCGGAGAAGGGGCCGAGATAAACCGAGAGAAATGACGTTGGGTGGACTGAGGCGGTGGCATGGAGGTACATCCTCAGCTTATTTGAGGGAGAACACCTGTGGAGAGACATGAAAGCCTAAGCTAGTTGGAAGAGAACACGATTATGATATAACGCTGGGTGGATTGAGGCGGGGGCGGGTACATCGTCAGCATATTTCATGGAGAACACCAAGAGCCGAGAGCTGTGGAGAGACGCCAACGCCTAAGCCAGTTGCCAAAGAACCTGATGATGATATGATGTTAACATTGATTACATTTCGGATTGCTTCATAAGTTGAAGGATGGGAATTTGTTGTTCACTGTTAACGAATTATTTTCTGAATAATTACCTGGCATAACGGCCTACAATATTAATTAACTGCAATTTCTTAATTTACAACATACGTGGCTTCTCAATAGTATTACCCATGTTGTTTGAAAATTATACATTTTCAGAAGTGCGTATATTGGATTAACTCTCAGACATTATCTTGCATTTGACTGATTTCTAGGCAGTGTGTTCATATAGGATACAAGAATAGACAGATAAATAGAAACGAGAATATAGAAATCAAACACCATAATTATAAGATAGTACCTGGCCTAAAACATCAAAATATCAACATGCATAAAAAAGAAGCTGATAAACGCTGTATTTGTCCTAGCGGTATCTTACCAAAGCCAGAAAAGGACAGTCATAGAAACACACAGGCGTAAAATCATATAATTTGAATAGAAATGTATAAGAAACGCAGCTGGAAAAACAATAAGAGATTGAGATACAATTGAGAAAGTAAGTACACGTGTAGGGGTAACACCAATTAGTGATTTATAGAACACCAAAGAATTACATGCTTTGGGCATTTAGTTAGAATGAACAAGGTCAACCCTCAGCCAGAGCTTTCTACGTGAGGACATGGGGATACAAGGCGATAGGAGACCCAGGAATGGTTGGCTAGATGGAGTAACCGGGATACAAGGCGATAGGAGACCCAGGAATGGTTGGCTAGATGGAGTAACCGGGATACAAGGTGATAGGAGACCCAGGAATGGTTGGCTAGATGGAGTAACCGGGATACAAGGCGATAGGAGACCCAGGAATGGTTGGCTAGATGGAGTAACCGGGATACAAGGTGATAGGAGACCCAGGAATGGTTGGCTAGATGGAGTAACCGGGATACAAGGCGATAGGAGACCCAGGAATGGTTGGCTAGATGGAGTAACAGAGAATTGAAGAAATCAACTATGACATTACAACAAGCAACACTTCAAGCGAAAAATAGAAAATTACCCATCTCCTCTCTTTGCTTCACGTCAAAAGCTGTAGGACAAAAGAATAATCAGAAAAGAACGAGGAGGAGGTCCATGAGAAGATTAAGATTATGGTAATGTAAGTGCGGCTGCTCCGTGGCCAAGGTTGCACAGACGCGATTCGTAATCTCGTACACCCGGGTTCGAAACACAGCGGTGCTGGGTTTTTTTCGAAAAAAAGTATAAGTGCTGGTCGTTCAGAAAGCAATGGCAAACTACTGAACGTAAAACTTGCCCTGGAATCACGAACAGCCAAAAAATATGGGGTTGACATCTACGTCCTGTGAAGGACATGCACCTTATTGTTTTTTTTTTTTGGTTTAAATTGTGAGTGCCTGGGCTGATGTTCTAATTGATGTTATTGAACATCACCCTACATATGATGGATAGTTAGTAATATATGCGGATATTCAAAGGCCGTAATGGTATTCTTACCGCTGGTAGACATTTATTGATATATGCAGTTATTTGATAAACAGTGACAATTGTCCGAGCCTTAGACACTTCTTCATATATGCATATGAGATGGTGGATGGACATGAGTGAATTTCTGAATATTTAAGGACATGCATTACAAAACACTAATATTGGAAAGACATTGTAGAATTGCCTGTACAGTGCCTGGTTACGAACTTAATTTGTTCCAGAACTCGGTTCGAAACCCGAAACGTTCGTAGCTCGAAACACTGAGATCAATTAAATAAAGACAATCCGTTTCAAGATGAAAGAATCGTTCTTTTGTATTAACATCCGGTCGTTTACCTGACAAAACGCAAAGAATACGCGTACTTCACGTTTTAAATAAAGAGAAAGAAAACAACCAAATGAATTAACTTTTTTTTCCCCCGCGTTTCCATCCTGTTTCAGGATATTGCGGTCAACACCAGCATCTTTCAGCTGTATGTTGATTCCTGGGTTAGATTACGCACATCAGCACGTCACGATTTTCTGAGCGACCGGCTCCATACTCTCGTAGGTCACTGGCGTGAAAATGAATTAAATCTTTTTATGCTTAAAGAAGTTATCTACAGTCATGTAGGTGATTAAAAACATTTTTAATTAAAAATAATGGATGGTGTGTGGAAGGACATTCTTTTAAGTTACTTTTTTTTTTTGGTATGAATTTCATGAGACGCTCCCCGCCAGGAGCTGGGCGAAGCCACGACGGGTCAGATAAATAGACAGACAGACAGACAGATAGTCGGGAACGGGAGCTTATATGACTACGTATATGAATTAAATGAGATGCTCCCCACCTTTTCGCTGCAGGTATCTACAGGCATATGCGTTATAATCCTCCTCTCTCCTCCTCTCCCCCTCCCCTCCCCTCCCCTCTCCTCACTCCCCTCCCCCATCCTCCC
>CAWUFQ010000387.1:10000-252141 GCA_963921405.1 Cepaea hortensis
ATAAGGAAGGTGATGTGACACACGTCCTTTAATATATATATATATATATATATATATATATATATATATATATATATATATATATATAGTATGTTTTGCGTATCCTTTTACAGGACTTAGCTGTCAACAGCAGCATCTTTCAGCTGTCTGTTGATCTCTTGGCAAGATTACGCTCAGTAGTTTGCCATTGCTTTCTGAGCGGCCGGCTCAGTATCCGCAAGTCACGAGCGGGGGTCGAACCACCTCAGTTCTCGCTCCGCTGCGAGACTCTGCGTGATAAACGGGATTACAGAGAGAAAGTGTTGTAACCCCACAGCCAGAGAGACCGGCATATATAGTATAGGGTGTATTTTTTAATGACTGAAAATGTGAAAAATGACTGAAAAATGACTTTGAAAATATTGTCATTCCAAGTTTTGTATTCACCGTATGTGGAGTTCAGAAACATATATTGCTATAGTGTGTCTTATTTTCGGTAAGGTTTTCCACATTACAGCTCTATACACAAAAGATGTTGGAAATAAACACCACGGTTTAGTTGGCAAGTATGGGTACGTGTTTTCATGATGTCAAAGACCTTGTGCAGTTCGGGCAGTGTAATGTTATTAATGTTGTTGACGACTGAAACTTGAAGTTCATTGATTGTGTTTGGATTGTTTTCGTACACGTTTCCTTTAAGGGAGTAAGATCCGGAGAGTGTGCAGGCTAAATCCCACTAGAGATTATGCGATTTGCAAAACTGTCATCTAAGAATTTAGTGATTTTGCATCTGTGTGAGCAGTTGCACCATCTTGTTGAAACCAGGCTTGTTCAATTTCCCGCTCAGAAAATTGGGCTACGAATGGTTCCAAAATGTTAGCCCGGTATCTTTCAGAATTTACAGTAACGTTAAAGAGTATTGGACCGATTATACGAACACGACTCATCGCACACTACACTTCTACTTTCTGATCGTGGAGAGGCACTGGGTGCAATCCATGGGAATTTTCATCACTCCAAAGAGGATCATTCTGACGGTTCATGTTACCAGAAAGACGAAACCATAAATCACATGTGAAGAAAGTGACATCAAGGACTTTGTCACCTTCTTGAGCAAAAAAATTCTCAAACCACTTGCAATAGTTAACTCTGCATTGATGATCTAATTCTTTTAGTTGAGGTATACCGGAAAACTTGTATGGATGTATCTTCAATTTCTTCTTCAGAATTTTGCTGGTATAGCTTTTTAGTGAAAGTATTTTCAGAAATATTGAAGATATGGAAGGAATCAACATTGGGGGACGATGCATCAATAACATTAGATATGCAGATGATACAGTTTTGATTGCAGACAATGAACAGGACCTGCAAAATTTAGTAGATGCGATTGTTACACACAGTGAACAACTAGGGTTAGATTTAAATTGTAAAAAGACACAGATTATGGTCGTCACTAGGAAGGACGAAATACCACAATGTAATATACAAGTAAATGGGAATATTCTTCAACAAGTGAGCAGGTACAATTATCTCGGAACAGTAATAACATCTGATGGGAGATGCCTTGAAGAGATTAGAACAAGAATCGCCATGGCAAAAGTAGCCTTTAGCAAGATGAAAAACATATTGACCAATAAAAAGATGTCAATTGAAACGAGAAAAAGAGTGTTGAGATGCTACATTGAACCTGTACTTTTGTATGGATGTGAAGCGTGGACAATGAGCAGTCAGGCTGAAAAACATCTGATGGCTGTAGAGATGTGGTTTCTGAGGAAAATGCAAAGAATACCATGGACAGCCAGAAAGACCAATGAACAAGTCCTTCAAGAAACAAATGAAGATCGTAAATTGATTAGAGAAATTAGACGTAGACAGTCAAAATTTTTTGGGCATGTTATGAGAAGAAATGGATTGGAGAATTTGGTGACATCTGGTAAGATCGAGGGGAACAGACTAAGGGGAAGACCTCGAAGCAAGTACCTGGATGGCTCGGCCTTGTGGCATGGTCGAGACAGAAACACGGAGCTGATCCACGACTCTGGTGATCGAGTGAGATGGCAGAACATGACCGCCCACGCTTACCGGCATGGCACATGATGGAGGGATGGATAGCTTTTTTTCGGTTAGTCCTCCGACCCACGTGGAAAGAGCGCTTTTATTAGTTCAAAACCAATCGTCGTTGCCCTTCGCGGGGCGCGGCGTTCCCACTGGTGACTCTGGATAACTTTGTGCTGATTGCATGGCCTTACGTGCCGGCGGCGCATCTTTCAAATGTCTGCTCTATCAAATGTCGATGGTACTTGACATGCCTACCATGTTTATAACGGGTAACGGGGAACGAACAGTAAGGGCAAGTTCCAAATTCCAAAGTCGGTCGTAATTGGAATGAGTGCACATTAAACCCTTTGACCAAAAACACTCTGAGGGCAAGTTCCAATTTCCAAAGTCGGTCGGTCAGTCCTACCTGGCATAGCACAAAGCTATCCAGCAGGCGACCAGTGGAAGTGACATGGTGGTTAGTAGCAAATATACATGTGTTAAGTAGGTAAGGAACCTACGTCTGGTCTAGCAAACCGGTAGGGAATTTAGTTGATCCTAAACATTCTGCTCAAGAATTATGGAGAAAATTGGAGGAAAGGTAGTAGTCACGGCGCTGGAACTCCAATTTACTCTCCCCACGACGCTTAACAGCATAAGTGGAAGAAACAACAACAACAACAACAACTGCTTGACTTGTGTTCGTGTTGAGCCAACTTTCTTATTGATTTACCTGGACAGTAGCATGCTGTTCTTGACGTTGAGGGTTATATCTTCAGAAACAGATGGGCTACCAGGCGGCACACATAATGAACACTGCCAGTACTGCGAAATTTTAAAATTAAATTTACGATGAAGCACTTTAGTATTAGGAAATTTCACTATAATATTTTCAACCACCACATTCGAATACCTGTCACCTTTAAGAAACACATGTTCCACCAAAAATACTATTTCTTCAATAGTTAACATCAATGTGTCTCAGATCAATTACTAAATTATCAGCATGTAGCAGTGATATTTTGAACGAACGTTTAAATGGCCCTTGAACCGTGACGTAATACGCGGTGAATACAAAACTTGGAACGGCACTATTTTCAACAACAGCACAGTTATTAAAAATACACTCTGTAGTATCAGTGTTAATTGATTACATCAAACTCGACAAATGTTATTATACATAATTGATCACTTGCATATGACACATTGACTTTATTCCGTGATTACATACTCAAGAAATGTTATTACAAATAAGTGATTACAGGGGTAGAAAAGATTATCTAAGTGATTATATAGGTTATATGATGTTCGAGATGGCACTGATGATTATTTAACATAAGTCATCACGCAAATACGAAAGGTTATTTGTTACAGTGATTACTCAGCATCCGAAACATTATGAGATATTAATTACACATACAGAGTAAGTTATCTCAACTTATCTGTTTTGATGAAAAGGTTGCAGTCACAATTCATGAGGTTGCAGTGACTATTATTTTGACTCATTGTGGTTAACGTCATTGATCGTGTTTATTGTGACGGAATTGGGTTATTGTTACTGTCCGTGGCTATTGTATTTGTGACTGTTATAACTGAATGAGTGTATAGTGAATAAGTGTGGTTATTATGACTGATTGTAACGAATGCAGTTATTATGACTGAATGAGGTTATTCTGACAAATTTTAGTCTTTGTGAATGTCTGTGGCTTTCGTGTCTTGCTCTGATTGTATGTTTTTAATTGCGATTAATATGAACAGCTGTGTTTATTGTGACTGATTTCGATTGTTCTGACTACCTGGAAGGAACTTTTTTTTCATATCCTTTACACGACATCGCTGTCAACATCAGCATCTTTCAGCTGACTGTTGATTTCTTGGGAACATTACGCTCAGTAGTTTGCCATTGCTTTCTGAGCGACCGGCTCCATACTCTCATAAGTAACTGGCGCGACTCGAACCGCTTCCAATTCTTGTGCGCTCACGTCAACCACGAGAGTATTCGGGGTTACGGAGTAAGCTGCTAACTCCTCGGCCAGGGAGACGGCTATGGCAAGGAACTAGGTAGGATTAATCAGACGTCTCCTCCTCCTTAGTCTTCTTCTTGCGATATTATTGTTGTGGGTTTCCTCTGCTGTTCAGTACAGCTTGGATTAGTGGATCAGTATATTCTTCTAACTCATTGCACATAGGACGCTCATGCAAAACATACTCAGCAGTTTGTTTGCTTAGTACGCAAGTTCTAGTAATGCCTATGCATGTGTTTAGTCTTGTCTATCGTGTCCCGCCCTGAGGCCGCGGTAGTGTAGCGGCAAGACTTTCGTGTGCCGTACCAGTTGTCTTGTGTTCGAACCGAATTTGCGGAGTTCTTTAATTGACCCAGGCTAAAATGGGTAATAAGAAATGTCTTGGCGGTCGGCGGCCACCGAGTTTCGTATGGGTTATAAAAACGTGGGTCTAGCCCCACATGCCCAATGTGCCTAAGGCGTGTAATTGTTATCTTTACCCCTTCTTACGCTATGCGAAGAGCGGTGATATGTTTCTGTGGATGAATAGTGCGCAAGCTGTCATTTGGGTGATTATCTACCTTTCTTTTTCTCAAAATATGAAACGTCGTTATCTTATTGTTCACAAAAATTTATCGAAGTCGTGTGGAATGTGTGTGGGTGGGAGGTGTGTGTTTTTGGGTGTTTATGGGTGGGGGATATGTGTGGGCAGGTGGGGAGATGTGTTTGTGGGTGGGGATGTGTGTATAGATGGGGGATGTGTAGTTGAGAGTGGCTGATATTGGGTGGGTGAGTGGGTGTAGTTTGGCTGATGTGTATGTGGGTGGGTGGGGAAAATTGTGAGGGTGCGGGATGTGTGTGTGGATAGGTGCGGGATGTGTGGGTTGGTGGGGGTATGTGTGTGTGTGGTTTTGTGATGTGTTTTACTGGGTGGTTGCGGGTTGTGTGGGTGGGTGTTTAAGAATATGTGGGTGGGTGTGTGCGTGTCGGTTATGGGATGGGTGGAGGATGAGTGTATGGAGAAATGAGTTTGCGTGGGGGATCAGTGGGTGGCTGGCGGCATGTATGTTTGCTTGGGTCTGTGTGAGTGCGTGGAGGTATGTGTGGGTGAGTGGGGGAGGTGTGGTGGATGGAGGATGTGAGGGTGGCTGCGGGATGTGTGGGTGGATGCGGGATGTGGGGGTGGATGGGGTATGTGTCTCACAACATTTCAATATGCACTGTTTATGTTTACAACTTTCATTTGACAATGTTATTTTTATTTCCCATGTGAATGCATCATGCGTAATATGTATTGTTTATGCTTACACAATCCATGTGATAATGTTTTTTTCCCTATGTAAATGTAACATGCACATTTGATGAATGTAAGATGAGTGATTGAAAGGGCCGAATGTAAGACGGGACTGTGTGCCCAATTTGTTACCATTTTAAATTAAAGTTCGTTCGTTCGTTCGTTCGTTCGTTTGTTCGTTCGTTCGTTCGTTCGTTCAAACTCCCCTCTTGTTTACAAATGTATCTGCTGCTTGGTTCGATTTCTTGCAATAACTTTGCTTTGTGCACTTCTTTGTTATTGGAGTTTAACTTACATATGTTAACAATGTCTGGTTTGGAATTGTGGTTTTAATCACCAATGTATGTGGAAAGTTATTGAACCCATATTAGTTTACTCGAAGTCGTTTATAAATAAAAACTATTACAGTGAAATATATAAATATTTCATGCTTCACATTTTTTGTCAACAAGCTCAACCATGCACAGCCGCTGACCGGTTCGGATTGCAATGTCGCTACAAATGCCACTGTGTTAATAACCAATGTGACGACAGCGGAGAATGTACTGCGAATTCACAGTGTGTAAAAGGATGGTTCGGTCCATCCTGTCAGTATGGTATGTGTTGTTTTATGTCCCCTTATTGTAATGTTGAAATATTTTTGCTAGCTATCTTTCATTTCATCTGAAATATAAAATTTTGAACAAATAAAGCTAAGAGTAAGACGGGTATGTGGTTTGTCACGTTATCCCTTCTCTCTCTATCATCATCATCATCAAGTGCCGTGCCGGCTGGCGTAGGCGTTCATGGCTCTCCACAGATCTCGGTCTTTGGTGTTCTGGATCAACTCTGCTGATGATATTCTTCCATGCCACCGTCTCAGTCCGTCCAGCATCATTTCTCTTGGTCTGCCTCTGCCTCTCTTCCCCTCGATCTTTCCAGCCGTCACGATGTTCTCCAATGCCTCTCTTCTCACCACATGACCAAAGAAAGATGTTTGTCTCTTTCTTATTGTTGTATATAGTGTTCTAGTTTCATTAGCCTCTTTCAGGCAATCGTTGTTAGTTACTCTGGCAGTCCAAGGAATTCGCAACATTCGTCTTAAAAACCACATCTCTGTTGCTTCTAAGTTCTTCCTAATTTGTTCATTTACATTCCAAGATTCGCTGCCATACAGCAAAACTGGTTCTATATAGCATTTTAGTACTCTCTTTCTTACGTTCATTGATAGCGACTTATTGCATAAGATACTCTTCATTTTCTGAAATGCTGTCTTTGCCTGCCCTATTCTGCTCTTAATCTCTTTTGTACATCTTCCATCTGATGTTATAAGTGCCCCTAGGTATTTAAAATTATCCACTTGGTTGAGAATTTCCCCTTCTATTTCTATGTCACATTTTGGCGTCCCCATTTTCTTTGATATCACCATTGTTACTGTTTTCTTGATATTCAAGGACAGTCCTTTCTGTGCACTCTCTGTTACTACACTGTCCAACAATTGTTGTAGGTCTGTTGCATTATCCGCTACCAATACTGTGTCATCTGCATAGCGTATATTGTTTATATTATATCCTCCGATTAGTATTCCTGGCTTCTCTTTGATCTCTCTCATTATTACTTCGCTATACAGGGAGAAGAGATCGGGTGACAAGACACACCCCTGTCGTACTCCTAGCTTTATCTGTTCGTAACTACCCTCTTTATTTCTCATTTTAATTGCTGCTACTTGGTTCCAGTATATATTCTTTATTATTCTTAAATCTTTCCCATCAATGTTGATATCTTCCAACATTTTAATCAGCTCATCATGTTTTACTTTATCAAATGCCTTAGTATAATCTATGAAGCATAAATATATGTCTCTTTGTTTCTCTATTGATCTTTCTATTAGTGTTCGTAATATATATATTGCATTGTTTGTACCCTTTTCTTCCATAAAACCATACTGTTCTTCACTAATTTCCATTTTTATTTTCTTTCTTGTTCTTCTCATTATAATTCTGAGTAGAAGCTTAGTGACATGGTTTATGAGGTTAATTGTACGAAAATCTTCACAATCAATTGCTCCTGGTCTTTTTGGTATAGCTATAAATACAGATTTCAGCATATCACTGGGTAAATATCCACTACTGTAAATATCATTCAACATTTTGGTTAATATATCTACTCCAAATTCTCCCAACACTTCTAATTCTTCTATTGTGATTTCATCTGGCCCAGCTGTTTTTCCTTTCTTCATATGTTTCATAGCATCAGCGACTTCTTCTTTTAGAATAGGTGGGCCTTCTAAGTTACTTTCTTCCGTTAATTCTTCCCTTTCTCCATTATATAATTCTCTTATATACTCATTCCACCTCTTCATTATAGCACCTTTCTCCAATAAAGTCTGTCCTGTTTTTGATTTCAAACACCCTGTATTTATTCTTATTTTTCTTCCTGTGAGCTCGCTGATTTGTCTGTATATACTTTTTTGATCTTTAATGGAATTTAATTCAATTTTTCTGCATTGCTCATTTAACCAACTTTCTTTTGCCTTCACACATTTATCTCTTATTTCTTTATTTATCTTAGCATACTCTTGTTTGTCATTTTTATTCTGTTTCCTTTTGTCCATCAGCCTTAAGATTTCTTCATTCATCCATTTTTTCTTAGCTTTTTGGCTTCTCTCCGGTAATATTTCTTTGCTAGTTTGATGAATGGAGTCCCTTAACATTTCCCATTGTTCATCTATACTCTGTATTTTAGCTATTGCATTGTACCTATTTTTCACAGTCACTCTGTATTGTTCTTGAATTTCTTTATCTACTTTCAGAACCTCTTTATTAAGTCTCAAGTTTTTAACCATATTTTCCCCTCTCTTTAATCTTACTTTTATTTGTCCACATAGTGGTACATGATCACTGTTACCGTCAGCACCAGGCATTGTCTTTACATTAATTAATGCATTTCTAAATCTTTTATTAATAAGTATGTAGTCAATTTGGTTGCGTATTTTCATATCAGGGCTTTTCCATGTGTATAGTCGTCTTTTATGGTGTTTAAACCGTGTGTTTCCAATTATCATATCATTAATATTTGCCCATTCTATTAGTTTCTCTCCTCTTTCATTTCTTGTACCTAAACCGTAATTCCCCACTATATCCTCTATTTTTCCCTTTCCTACTTTTGCATTAAAATCCCCCAGTATTATTTTTATTTCTTGTGATCCAATTTGGGCTATTGCCATTTCAACTTCATCGTAAAAGTTTTGTATATCTTCATCACTACTGTTTATTGTTGGTGCATATACTTGTATAATATTTATATCTATTGGTTTGCCTTTGATTTTGACCATTATAACTCTATCTGAAATGCACCAGTATCCAGTCATAGATTTGGCTGTATTTTCATCAAATATTATTCCTACACCTTTTTCATGTGTGTTCCCTCCAGAATAAATTATTGTGTGTCTGTCGGTTATAATTTTGCCAGATCCCTTCCATCTCATCTCACTTATGCCTAGTATATTCATTTTCATGTTTTCCATTTCTCTTAGAACATTGTTTAACTTTCCTAGCTCATTTAATGTCCTAACATTCCACGTTCCTACTCTAAATTTATTTAGTTTAGTTATTGTTTTAGTTTTGCCATCAGTAGCTGGATGACGGTCTGGTGTCACCTGTGGCTCATGACTGTCCCTACCGGACGAGGATGTCCTAAGACAGCCATTAACGTCGTTCACTATTTCTGAAATGTGTGTCGCCATGAAATCTTGGGAAGATAATGTGGTGGTTTCCCCTTGACTTCCACATTCACACGGTGGTCTTTTAACTCTGCCTTTGACAGTCATTTCCGACTGTCAGGACAAGTGAGTGCCCTGCTCTGCTCAGCTGCAGAGTTGTCCACTTATTCCGGTGGATACTCGGACCCCAGAGCTGTGTTAGCCACACCGTGGTGTGTTTCCATCCTCTACCGCGGGGAGGTGCAGTTGGGATTTTCCCTTCCTAAAGTTATGGTCTATGACCAAAACTCTATAGTACTTTTTTTTTTTTTTTTTTCTCTATAGCGAAATAATACTTACAGAGATCAATGAGAAGCCAGGAATACTAATCGGAGGTTATAATAATTTTACACAGTATTGTGGTAGATAATGCAAATGCTCTATTACCATTGTTGGACATTGTAGTAACAGGGAGTGCAATGAAAGGACTCTCCTTGAATATCAAGAAAACAGTAACAATGATGATGTAAAATAAAGTGATACCAAAATGTGAAATGCAAATAGTGGGAATTATTAACCAAGTGGATAATTGTAAATACCTAGAGGCAATTATAAGATCAGATGGAAAATGCTCTAGATATATTAAGAGCAGAATAGGGAAAGCAAAAGCTGCCTTTCGAAAAATGAAAGCTATCGTATGCAATAAGTCACCATCATTGAATGTAGAAAAAGGGGTGCTGAAATGATATATAAAACATGTTTTACTGTATGACAGTGAATCTTGCAATGTAGATGAAAAAGAAATGTGGAAGAACTCGGAAGCAACAGAGATGTGATTCTTGAGATGAATGTTACAAATTCCCTGCGTTGATATAGTGACTAACAACGAATGCCTGAAAATGAAACTAGAACATTACATACAAAAATAAGAATGAGACACACATATTTCTTTAGCCATGTGATGAGGCACTGGAGAACATCGTAACGACAGGACAGATCAAAAGGAAGAGAGGCAGGGGAAGACCAAGAGAAGTGATGCTGGATGGACTAAGACGGTGGCATGGAGGAATATCAACAGAGTTGATCTATAACACCAAAGACAGAGATCTTTGGAGAGACACGTCAGCTGGCAAGGCATTTGATGATGAGGATGATGCTTCATTGATTATACAAATGCTTTTGATAGAGCAGAATATATTAATATGATAAAGATCCTTGCACATTACCAAATTGACATAAGACCTTAGACTTGTAAAGAATATATATTGGGCACAACAAACTGCCATAAACATTATAAAACGGTGATGCTGTCATATACACAGATGGGTCGGTCGTCCGACATGTGAGAAGCTCATGGGTACGGCGCAGGCCAGAGGGAGAATTGTGAAGGAGGACTCTGGTGCTTTGCCGAGACCACAAGTGGCCAGACTATGGAAGTTATGCCAGTAAGTAAAGCAATAACATGGCTCGAGACACAGATATATTCACTAGGGCTTGTTTCCTTAGTGACTCAATGGGTATGCTCAAGAGGATAGAGATGGGGTGGATCCGAAGAGAGTGGTTGCTGCCTCTGGAGCGGTCTCGGCTGGCAAAGATTAGTTTCATCTTCTTGCCATGGCATGCTGGAGTACAAGGAAATGAGCGGGCTGACAAGCTCGCCGGTAAAGCTACTGTGGAGGGCGGACGCGCTATGGACCAGGCTGACATTCTGAATGCTCTACGAGAAGCATGTTGCGAGAACCAAGCGAAGACTGTGATTCTACAACCATGGTCAGACTGCGAGAACTGCAAATTAAAAGAGGTGTTGCCAAACAAGAACACTACGCAGGAAGCCAAAGAAGATTGATTAACCAACACAGAACTGGTGTCGTGAGCCGCTACACGCTGCGGGATTGTCTGAGGAGGGGATCCGAGCACTTATGAACTAAATGGTTCGATGTGCAGTGAGGATGATCTGTCGACTAACTAAATAACTAACTAACTAACTAACTAACTAACTAACTACCTAAGTAACTAACTAACTAACTAACTAACCTAACTAACTAACTAACTAACTAACTAACTAACTAACCTAACTAACTAACTAACTAACTAACTAACTAACTAACTAACCTCTAACCTAACTAACTAACTAACTAACTAACTTACTAACTAACTAACTAACATACTAACTAACTAACTTACTAACTAACTAACTAACTAACTAACTAACCTAACTAAACTAACCTAACTAACTAACTAACTAACTAACTAATTAACCTAACTAACTAACTAACTAACTAACTAACTAACTAACCTAACTAACTAACTAACTAACTAACTAACTAACCTAACTAACTAACTAACTAACTAACTAACTAACTAACTAACTAACTAACTAACTAACATGATAAAGAAGCTGTCAGTGCCAACGAATAAGGAGGGTTTTGTGTCTGGCGTGTTTACCATCTCCAGACCTTTTTCGTTGTCACCAGTATAGTAACTATTAATAGAAACTTAGAAAATAACAGAGAAATCGTCGTCGGTGAACATACTACATCAAAACTGTAAGATAATGACTTGAAACAGTATTGAATGCAGACAATGAACATGATCTGCATCATTTAGTGGATGTGGTTGTTGTACATAGTGAGCAGCAAGGGTTATAATTAAATTGTCATGAAAATCGAACTTATGGTCCACTCAAAAAACAAAAACAAAAAGATAGAAATAAAGCACAATGTTACATCTAAGCAATGATGTACAGACCAGATGGAAACAGAGGAAGAGGCCAACCACGTAAACGTTGGACGGAGGGAATAGCAGAGTCCATGGGAATATCGATATATGAAGCCCATAATCGGGCACTCTCACGATGTTTATACTTCACCTCGACACCGCAAGGGACAAGAGGAACATGATGAGATGAGATGAGTTACGTAATGGACGATTAATGAACAGGTGAATCGGTTCAACTATCTCGGAACAGGAATACATCATATCATCCAATCTCATCGGGATCTCTTGTACCATGCGGTGTCGCGGTGAAGCATAAACAGCGGGCGAGTGCCTATTTATGGGCTTCATATCATTCTGTGGAATTTGGTTTGTTGACATTTGAACAAGAATTGTTATGCCAACGATGTCATTGTTCATGATGGAAAACATACTAACAAATAATAATCTCCCAAATGCTGTGAGAAAATGAGAATTCAAAAATCAGTGAAATAGACCTCCAAGAAACAAATTAAATGTATAGACTGATTAGTGAAACTACATGTAGACCATAATATTTCTGAGCACAACATGAGGGGAAATAAACATGAAAACGTAGTGACAGCATACAAATCGGGTTTGAGAAAATCTATTTTGGGGCACTGAGATTCTAACCTCAAAAGTTTGGCCACATGGCATATTAAGGAAAGAAACATCAGACCTGATCGAATTCTCTCAAGATGTTGTGTGATGGCGAATCGTGAACTGCGGCACTATTGTCATGGCAGATGACGATGATAATGTAAATAATGAGGCAAGAAAAAATACCGGTATTTATTATCTATAGCAGCGTTATACTAGAATATGTTTTGTGAAAGTTGCCATAAGTGTTTCACAGTATCAGTACTGTAGTACTTGCTCCTGGTGTTTCACATTTATGAAGCTTTCAGTCTTTTCCTCAGTATCTAGAGTATAGGAACTCCCTATTATGTGAAACCTTGGCTAAACAATAAAAACTCTAAAAGTTACCCACTGACTCCGGTGAATAAAACATTTTCAAAGAGGCGCTTGCTACAATTTGAGGCGTTGTTAGTGCTCCCATTTACATGGTCTCCAGTAATCTCTAGGGGACAAACATACCACAATTTACGATAATGATAAAATATTCCACATGTAAATATGCATTTACTTTTTTGCTTCACTTCTGCCCTGTAGCATAGAAGTCAATGAGATAATTCTCCAGACATCCCTGGTGTTGTATTTCATGAAAACAAAACAAATCAAATACAGAGGTTTTGGAGTGGTTGCGAATAAAAAGAGAAGCAATGAAATTATTTAATAAGAGACAGGTTAATTATGTCGATGACAGTAACAGACATGGCACTCGTATAAAAGCCATACTGAAGGGAAGAGTTAAAGGCAGGCGCTCAAGATGTAGATAGAAATGAATCAGTAGGGAAGATAACATCAAGACATGGGCGAGCAGCTGTCTGTCAGAGTGTGTAACGGTTGTGAGAGGTAGAGACTATTGAAGATTCATTGTAGACAACCTTCATTTTAGAGGCGGAACCTGGGTGATTTATTGAATGTATTGAAAATGGCAATGTAGAACATTTTAAATTCTCCCATCATAATTCTACATTTCTTATGTTGCCATTTTGAGCCCGTTAATGCTTATTCTCATTCCTTGCATTTCGTTTTTCTAGAAGTGTAAGTTAAGACTGAATATGTGTTTTCAACTATCTAAGAAGAGTTTACATTGACAGCTAATGGCAGCTCTTTCACGAATGACTGACTCACTTTTTTTTTTATTACTTTCTTGTTGCACTCTTCCAGGATTTGCTGACATTATGAGCACGAGGTTGAGGGGGGGGGGGGGGGCGGGGCGTAAGAGAAGGGGTTCCTAGTGTATATTTGTAAATTATTTTGATTAAAAGGGGTGTTTCCAAAAGCACTTAGTTTATTTTCCCATTCTGTCTGGTTTTCTGTTTGTTTTGATTATCTTTCATTTCTTATTCCTAAACAGTAGGCACCTGTATTTTTTTTTCCCATTCTCTCAATTAATACTTTTGATTTGAACTCTCTAAGTTTTATTTTGAAGGCTCCTTGTGATTTGATTTTCTATATCATCACACAATCTTTGCATTTCTTCTTCACTACTGCTTGCTATTGGTACATATATACGCATAAAGTGTATATGTATACATTTGCCTGCCATTTTAATATACGTATAAGTTTGCCCAGCATTTTAATGTAACAGTCCAACGACCTCGCTATACCAACAAGCTTAGTTGTAATCGAGGACAGTTCAAATAGCCCCTGACCATTAGTGGGTAAATCTTCATAATTCTTTAGTACTTTTTGTTGATTCGATCGCAGAAACAATACAAACTTAGTTTCAACGTGTAGACAACACAAAATAAATATGGTGGCAATTGTTTATATAAAAACTCTCCAACGAAGTCCGACATGAATGCATTTAAAATCCTTTAATTGCACTTCCTCGGTATGTTCGGACCATGTGTATTCAATCAATCAATCATGTGCCATGCCGGAAAGCGTGGGCGGTCATGACTCGCCATTTCACTCGATCACCAGAGTCGTGGATCAGCTCAGTGTTCTTGTCTCGTCTCGTCCATGCCACGTGACCAAGCCATCCAGGTATATTCCTCTCGGTCTTCCTCTTGGTCTGTTCCCCTTGATCTTGCCAGTTGTCAATAAGTTCTCCAATCCATTTCTTCTCATAACATGTCCAAAAAATGTTGACTGTCTACGTCTAATTTCTCTAATCAATCTACGATTTTATTTGTCTTATGTAGTACTTGGTCATTGGTTTTTCTATCTGTCCGTGGTACTTGTTGCATTTTCCTCAGATACCACATTTCTGTAGCCATCAAATGTTTTTCAGCTTGACTGCACATTGTCAAAGTTTCACATCCATACCAAAGAACAGGCTCTATGTACCCCCTCAACACTCTTTTTCTCGTTTCAATTGACATCTTTGATTACAAGAGCATATTTGGAACATATTCAAAGTAGCACATTTCTTGGCCAAATTCATAATTTATTTGACAACAATTTCCTACTAAAATAATCTGTCCTCTTCAAATTTAATAATGCTTGTTTATTTTCTACAACTTCTAGGTATCAGTCATATCGCTGTCTCCCGTTGTCCTTTGTTCTCAATCTTGGGTCAGTCCAGAAGGTTTCTCTACTTTACAATATTAACAACCAACTTCTCTTGGTGGAATCCAAATGTCAACTCCTCGTTTGTTGTTGTTGATATTCTACCATATCCGCCGTCATAAATATCGTAATTTCCTAGAAACTAAACAATTTTCCCCCGCGTACTATCTGTGCGTTTCAGTGCGCTTAGCATAAAGTTTGCTCTAGCAACACATATATCTGAAACTAAATTTAATTTCCCATGTTTTATCTTAAATCTCCGTCGGAGCCCTATCGTGTCGTTCTATAACAGTCACTCTGTTATATTAATATGATAACCTGTCTGAAAATATTATTATCACTATATCATTCAAATTTTATCTCGTCAAACAGTAATCATCCTCTTTTGTCGTCTTTGTCACTTTCTAAATATATTTTGTGTTTGTCCTTCCCTTATAACTTTTCCATTTCATCCTGCTCATTCCTACGATAGTTAGTTTAGTTTAGTCGATGGATCAACATCACGGCAGACGGGCGTAATCCATAAGTGCTCCGTTCTTCTACTAACTCAAACCTGAGTTTGGAGAAACTCAGCTCAGTGCAGGAACTCCATAGCACCGGAGAGGATCCTGAAATACTTTGGGTAGATTATTAACTCGAAATTTTGCCCGTGCAGCGCCGTTAGGTTACTATTTTTTTTCTATTTCCAACTGCCAAGGGATTCTTTTTACGTGAACTTAGAAGTTTCCCATATTCAGTTATGAAACCATTATGGTCTGTATCATACTCTAAAATACATTTTAGTTGCTAAGTGTAATACCATACTCCTAACAAATTGTATGCTACAATAATCTAGTGTATGTACTCGTATTAATCAGCATGTCTGTACACTATCTGCCTGACATTGACACCTGCAGTGCAGAGTGATCTATAAAATATGGGTTTATCACCATATGCCTAATGTGCCTAAGGCACGTAATATGGATCGTTACTGTACTCTTTCAGTCGGCAGTGTGGTGAAGGGCGTAGGAACGCGATTTGCAATCCCGCATGCGTAGTTCGAACCACAGCTGCAGGCGGTTTGGAAGCAGACAGCCTATCGCTAATATGAGCGACGGTCGTTCAGAAAGCAATCGCAACTTACTGAACGTAAACTTGCCTGTTGTTGTTTGTCCGTCAAGAATGACAATGACCATCCATTTCATCCAGTGGGGTTGAAAGTATGGAGCCGTGAGTTCTAAGATGGCTGATAAGCCTATTTTGGCTCGAAATGTTCTTTGACAATGTGGGCAAAGAATGATTGACGTTCCAGGAGGAAAATCTCCTGCAGTGGCTTTTCTGTCGAGTCTTTTTTTTTCCACAGCTCTTGCAGTTCTGTGTGCTTCACCTTATTGTGTCCGTGGGGTGAGCGGAACCACTGCTATATTATTACACGGCATGTGTTCTGTGAGTGGGGACAGGTGCTCTCAGTCTACAACCACACCGGTCCCTGGACCCTGCTTTCTCACACGCTCTCAACCCCGGGACACTAACCACTAGTACTCCATGACTCAACTCTGGTTTGATCAAACAAGTCAAAACAGATATAGTTGAAGGTAGGAAGTGTGGAAGCTAGGAAGGCTTAGGATATGTAGAGTAGGTTCAAGGCATTCATCATGAGACCTCGTCTGTAAGGCCCACATGGTCTGCTATATCGGTCACCTTACCCTGCCTAAGCAGATCCTTCCTTGACTGGTCCCGACTGACGTGACCTCTGCTGGGTAGTCGCTGTTGGGAACTAGTTCAAAGGCTGGCAACCCACCCCGTGAACTCCTCACTGGTGTAAGCTGCCGTGGATGAAACAGTCATCAAGGAACCTGGCGCATAGTCAAGAAAGTCTTTAGGCGCATACAGCATGGTGCAAAGTCTCTAGTGTGCGAAATATATTAGGAGCGCTCATTTGAAATCCGTTCGTGCCGCACCGCGCGTAATTGCGTACGTTGATCATGATCACGTCATAGTCATGTGATACGTACTGACCAATGAATAAAACAACACGTGCTTATCGTTCCATGATGCATAGGTTCTGTTTCTGACCGTTGAGAAAATGGCCGGGTTGATGCAAAATCCGTCCAAAAAAGTTCAAAGAGCGCTGATTCAGTTTCTTTCATTTGAAGGATGTCGATCAGTGGACATTCATCGAAGAATGCAGGCAGCGTATGGTAATAAATGTGTGTCGAAGACAACAGTGACAGAAAGGGTACGAATGTTTCGGAAAGGACGTCAGTTCACGACAGATCTTCGACGGCCGGGTCAAGCGCATATTGTTGCAACAAACAAACAAAAAACTATAGCCAAAATTGATGCAGTAGTACAGATGAACCGTTGTCGAAGCATACGTTCGTTAGCGAAAGAATTTGACGTGTCAATTGGGACAATTCAAAAGGTCGTTCGAAAGAAACTGCAACATCGGAAGATGTGTTCACAGTGGGTACCACGGATGTTGACCGACCATCAAAAAGAGAAACGCATGGGATGGTGCTTGAACGACTTGCTGCGTTACAGAGTGGAGGGTGATACATTTCTTTTCCGCATAGTGGCAGGCGATGAATCGTGGTGTCCCACTTCGAGCCGAGCAGTAAAAGAGAGAGCATGCAGTGGAAGCATGCTGGATCACCAAAGTCCAACAAATTCAAGTTACAGGATTCCGCTGGTAAGGTTATGCTGAGCTCATATTTTGACCATGAAGGACTATTGTTGGCCTACTTTAAAGAACCTGGTGTCAACATCAACTCTACCCACTACTTGCAAACACTAGACAAGCTGCATAAAGCCATCAAGAATAAGTTAGTTAGTTAGTTAGTCGCGGTTCCAACTTCACAGCTACGGGTCGTCCCCATTATGCTCCGTTCCTGTGCCAGTGAATATCACAAAACGCTTCCCACTGCCCAATGTGAAAAGTGGAAAAGGCAGGAGTCTCGACAAACAACAGCCCGCACAGATACACTGTGCATAATGCCGCCGCCAGAATGTCAACACAATAGTCCCCCACGAAACATCCAGTTCATCTCTGATGGAATCAGCAGTCATTTTTCCATCTGGATGTTTCCTAGATGTTCACCCACACAGTACACGAAAATACAGTTCATCGGCCGATGGCAGTGGCAGTCAACCAGAAGCCCAGCAGCCACACATTTCTGCATAAGGCTAAAACCGGTCAACACTGGGACATAGCCAGCTGCCATCGCTCCAAGCATGCAGTCACGTTCCAAAAAATTCCTCGGGCAGATTCAGAAGCATTTCACGCGAAATTCACAGCTCACAGTGTCGCGCCACGCACTCACTCAGTAGCAGGGCGACGGAACCATCAAGCCCCCTTAGTCGCCTCTTACGACATGCGTGGTAGGCTACAATGTTGCTATTCTTTTCTTCCCTTATGGGCCCCGGCAACACACGGGAGCATCAAAAATAAACGACCCGGCATGCTTTCTCACAGTGTGATTTTGTTTCACGATAATGCTCGTCCGCATTTTGCAAAGATTGTGCAGGAAGCATTAGCTTGGAAGAAGTGGGAACTTCCGCAACATCCAGCCTATAGTCATTGTCAACGTCTAGAGGTACTAGGAAGAAAAGGGTTCAAGACAGGTAGATAGTACGAGCATAGATGAGACATAAACACATGAGTTAATAAGATTATTTATTACTCAATAATATAATCATAGATAATGTCTCATCTGTCATTACAGCGTTCGGTCTCGCACTAAACAATAATGTAGCAATAAAATACGTTACGATACAAGCCACTACGCTCTCGTAGCACAGCCAAACACACAAGCACAAGTCAAACAGCTCAGCTATTCAATAGCCCTGAAATCCTAGGTATAGTCTATCCTGTCACACTCTCAGTCATGCATCCACTCTCTGTCGCGCCCAAAGCCCGTCTGGCTTCTCCTCGACTGCCCGGTGGTCACGAGGTATCTGCCCCTCGTGTAGCCCGTGGGAAGACAGATGTCTCGCATACGCCTGGTTGAGGCCAGGCGTATTGCGTACTTCTATTCAGGGAGACCCTGTCCTTCACGGGTACAGTCCTGTCTCAGCATCCAGACTGTTCTCCTTCCCCCGTACTCACCCCATGTCCCTATCTCAATCGTCTGTCCTCTTCTCCTTCCCCTACATGACCTTGACATACTTCTCCTCCTCCACTCCTGCGTGGTGTATTCTTTTAATTAGTCTGTACTAATTCTGTCAAGGGCCTAAGGGAAGCAATTATTACTGTCATGATATATAAGAGGTAAGGGCAGTAATATGGTGAGTGGGAACTGTTTAATGTCTATTTAGACACTAGCAACTAATGTTACATACATATAATATCATCTTGGGTGATTGCCAAAGAGTCTATACTCTCGTCAATCTTAATTATAGGGCTATCCAGACCGAAGTAATGAAACGTCTCACATTGTGGACTGTTGTCCACAAATGCATCCTTCTCAGACATCCATCATGATGCCATGGACAATGGCTCATTTTACAGAGACTCATCAAGGAAATATCCTTGGTCCCATTAAGATTGCTTGCAACCCATTGTCCCTAAATGTTTATATTTAACTGTATAACATTGTTTTACTCCAGTATGTTGGCAATGTATGTACTAGACATATTTTGTTTCCATACAAAATTACTTAAGTCCCTTGTTATCCTGTAAGTGTTGACTAATTTCCCGTGTTTGTCCTATTAAAGTGTATGCACTTTATCTGTTTTTGTTGAGTGTTGACGTAATATATTTACAATGGTGTGTTTAATATTTGTGCTAACTACGTATGTTATAGTGTGTGAAGTCTAAAGTTATCTAAGTGTCAAAGGCTAGAATTTCCAATGTCATGATCTACAGTATATGTGTAATTTATGAGGTAGTCTTTCGAGCTATGATACTTAGATCTATTTGGTCTACTTACTATGTTATAAAACACTTTTAAAATTCAATACGAATAACATGTGTTTAGGAAAGACGCAAACAATATACAAGCACAACAACTGGCGCGTACAATTTGCACGTTGTGGGAACCATACATTGTCTTTAATTCATGTACTCTGTCTTTCATACGTCTTTCATTCAACAAAAATTCATTCTTAATTATCTTGTTAAAATTACAAATGAAGTTTAGGAGTCGTTATTGCCAATGTAAAAAAAAAAGTGGTGGCAGCGAATTAGATTTCGAAAAACGATTTTAACAAAGCGATTAACAAGTAGTAAAAGTGAACTTAAATTTAGGCTTAGTGTACCTTAACTCCCCCGATGTGTCTCCACCTTGCCGTGGTGGGGGCGCTTGCGTGTCCCATCGACCCCATGTGCTTGCCGATGGGTGAAAAACTACATATCGGACAGCATATGGGATAGGGACCAGACTAAGAGAGACACAACCTGCTGCTCTGCAGGTGAGACTGAGGATAGCAGTCCAAAATTTAAATCAGGCGCACGAAGGCAGAAGTTCTTGGTCCGGACAAAACACTAAAGGCTCCCTGTCGAGGGCTGTGGCTGAACGCCTCTAAGCCACAAACCCTCGGACCTGAGAGCCGGGCTGATAGCCACCTCTCGAAAAATAAAGGCGTGATACTGAGCAAGCAACATGCTCAGGTCTGATAGAAGTTCGAAGGCTCTCAGTTGGGGGATATGAGAGATTCCCGGATGAGAGGCCAGGCCGTTTCTCGTTCACCGCTGCACGAAGGTAAGGTGCTGATCCGGCAGCACAAGTAGCCTACCTCGTGAGCGAGTACAAAAAGTCAAAAGTGCCCCAGTCGAAGAAAGTGGCTGCGAAAACTGTATCTAACTCATAGAGAGTGTAGACAAAAGTGGAAGAACGTCTCAATGCCGCAAAATGGAACGCACGGCGAGCGAACCTATTGCGTGGTCCGAAGTCAAAAGCGTGGGTGTCGCTTGCAGTCTGACCGTCCCTGGTGTGTGCTTGAGCGTTCAGTGGCAAACGCGTTGCCCAACACATGGAAGTGAGGAACTAAAGCAGCCATGAGCAGGACGTGGCAACTCCTCGGGTGAGCCCAGTCACAGAGCAATATGTGCCGGCTCTGCAATTATGGAAGCCTCCTTGGATAGCGAGGGAATGCTCATGGTCTGCCTCTGCCTTCCCTTGAGGGCCAACCACGAATGTCGTTCGTCGTTCTATCTTGACCAGCTGAGATGTTAGCGACATCACAACAGTTCAACGTGCCTCGAAACCAAAGGATGGCTAACCTCATTAAAAAATGCCCGCTGGAAGTCGGAAGTGTCGTCCTACGGGTGGCAAACTAAAAATTGACACTACGCAATTACGTCCGAGTGAAATGTCTCGTCCGAATGTCTCTCGTGCTAGGAACAGCTCTGACTACCTAGTTTCCGAATGCCGCTCTTGTTCGGAACAGCTCTGACTGGGTAGTTTTCCGAATGTCTGTTGAGCCTGGAAAAGCTCTGATGGGCGCAACGACAAGCACATGTCCGAAAACTCGCTGAGTGGATGCCGTCTGCAAACCTGTCTGGTTTGTGAGGGAATGACCCGGGGAAACGAAATGACCAATATATTGAAGTGAGGATTTAAAGCAGCCATGAGCAGGACGTGACGATCTCCCTCGGTGAGCCCAGATCCAGGGCGTTATGTGTCGGCCCTGCAACTATGGAAGCAACCTTGGATGGCGGAAAATGCTATGGACTGTCCCTGCCTTCCTTTGAGGGATGACCGTTGTCTTCGACCGTTCCACCATGGCCAGCATGGTTGCAGATGGCGCCACAAAAGTGAGAGTCTCCCAGGAATGCTACCTGGTCAAAAATGCACGCTAAAGTCGATGTGTTGGCCTACGGGTTTCGGCCCAAGGGCGCATAACAGACACACCGCAATCACATCTGAAAAAACACTCCGGATGAACGAAAAGAAGAAGAAGAAGTATACCTTAAGTTTGTGTTAATTTTATATGAAAAATCAGTAAACTTATGTATCTCATATTTACAAATTACATTTGAGCTGAACAGTTTACATTACAAAAACAAAACATTTAACTGAAATTTAAATTAACTAATTAACTTGCTGATCCATCTGATGAAGTCTCCGATGAAGCATGAAGGTAGTAGGTGTCAAAAGTTCGTCGCGTGTTGTGGTTGGAAATGTTCTGTCCTAATTCGTGATAACTTGCAAAAAGAATGTCCCAATGTTGGAAATGTTATGTCCCAATTGATGATAATTGCAAAAGGAATGTTCCAATGTAGCAGATTTGTTACAGGGTTCTGACGGATTTAGAATGTCGCTGTTTGATTGATGCAACGAAATAAAATATCACAGTCTGTATATTCGTGCATAATAGTTGGTGATTTATTCATCTGACGACTCAGCCATTCTTGTCAAAAGGTCTGGTGAAATATTTTTCGAACCCTTGATATGTTCAATGTCATAGCTGAAATCTTGTAGTATTAAAGCCCACCGCGCAATTCTGTTGTTTTTTCGGTGTGCCTTGTTTGATTACCAGCAACGGTGAGTTGTCTGTTTGGATGAGAAAGTGGGTGCCTCTGAGATATTTTTCAAGTCTAAGGACACAATAGACCACACTTAGTCCTTCAAGTTCCACAATGCTGTATTTTTTTTTCTGCGTGTTTGAGCTTGCGGCTGAAGTAGATACTTGGATGTTCTATCCCGTCGTCCTTTTGCATTAAAATTCCTGAAGTTGCAGTAGCGCTGGCATCTGTTTTTAATATAAACTGAGTGTTAATATCTGGGAAACGAAGAAAGGGTGGGATGGAAAATATTAATTTAAATGTCTTGATTGCGTCATCCGGGAATGACCCGGGGAAACGAAATGACCAATATATTGAAGTGAGGATTTAAAGCAGCCATGAGCAGGACGTGACGATCTCCCTCGGTGAGCCCAGATCCAGGGCGTTATGTGTCGGCCCTGCAACTATGGAAGCAACCTTGGATGGCGGAAAATGCTATGGACTGTCCCTGCCTTCCTTTGAGGGATGACCGTTGTCTTCGACCGTTCCACCATGGCCAGCATGGTTGCAGATGGCGCCACAAAAGTGAGAGTCTCCCAGGAATGCTACCTGGTCAAAAATGCACGCTAAAGTCGATGTGTTGGCCTACGGGTTTCGGCCCAAGGGCGCATAACAGACACACCGCAATCACATCTGAAAAAACACTCCGGATGAACGAAAAGAAGAAGAAGAAGTATACCTTAAGTTTGTGTTAATTTTATATGAAAAATCAGTAAACTTATGTATCTCATATTTACAAATTACATTTGAGCTGAACAGTTTACATTACAAAAACAAAACATTTAACTGAAATTTAAATTAACTAATTAACTTGCTGATCCATCTGATGAAGTCTCCGATGAAGCATGAAGGTAGTAGGTGTCAAAAGTTCGTCGCGTGTTGTGGTTGGAAATGTTCTGTCCTAATTCGTGATAACTTGCAAAAAGAATGTCCCAATGTTGGAAATGTTATGTCCCAATTGATGATAATTGCAAAAGGAATGTTCCAATGTAGCAGATTTGTTACAGGGTTCTGACGGATTTAGAATGTCGCTGTTTGATTGATGCAACGAAATAAAATATCACAGTCTGTATATTCGTGCATAATAGTTGGTGATTTATTCATCTGACGACTCAGCCATTCTTGTCAAAAGGTCTGGTGAAATATTTTTCGAACCCTTGATATGTTCAATGTCATAGCTGAAATCTTGTAGTATTAAAGCCCACCGCGCAATTCTGTTGTTTTTTCGGTGTGCCTTGTTTGATTACCAGCAACGGTGAGTTGTCTGTTTGGATGAGAAAGTGGGTGCCTCTGAGATATTTTTCAAGTCTAAGGACACAATAGACCACACTTAGTCCTTCAAGTTCCACAATGCTGTATTTTTTTTTCTGCGTGTTTGAGCTTGCGGCTGAAGTAGATACTTGGATGTTCTATCCCGTCGTCCTTTTGCATTAAAATTCCTGAAGTTGCAGTAGCGCTGGCATCTGTTTTTAATATAAACTGAGTGTTAATATCTGGGAAACGAAGAAAGGGTGGGATGGAAAATATTAATTTAAATGTCTTGATTGCGTCATCTAAATAGGCACTCTTACAAATTCAAAACAATGTTTTCCCGTGATGAATTTGAATAACGAAGACACAAACAATAGATTGCACGATTTATTGCCTGGCATATTGCGCTGCATCTCGTCAGGTACATACTGCAGAAATCACACAACTTACGTGAATTAATTAGATAAATCCTTCAAACTGAAATATACACAAGTTTGCACAGTAATGTCGATTGTCTACCACGGTAAGTTTAAACTGACTAACATGTTTTTCTGCGTGCACAAGGACGGCTTACGAAGGTTGATTATTATAGCTTCAGCAAACTTTAACAGTCGACTACTTTGTGTGTTGAACAACACACATAAGGCACTGTCTCTTTCAACCACGTGACCGCTCTCGAGTACATGTCTCTAGACCGATGAAGCCGGACTGTTCCGATGTGTCAGCCTGCCTATGCTACCATCTTCTGTGTGTAGTATCTTGTCCACCCAATTCGGAATGTGTTCCGAAACCCTGCAATGTAACTGTCGCTCAGTTCTGCCTATGTAGATGGCCTCGCATCTACATGTAAATTAGATAAATACAATTTGATTTGGCGTACAAAGCTACAGGTTCTTTTACTGCTGGGACAGAGATCGGTGTGATTCTGTACCTGATGACTAGAGTTGCAGCACAGACTGTTAGCTCGACTGCTGTGGTGAGCCGGTCCCGCAGACGTTGCATTACGTCATCTCCTCGGAAGGTTAGCTGGATGAATACCTTGAGTTTAGGGACTGTAGTTAGTTCTGATTTCGGATTGGGCTGTTGGCAGTGGCGCTTTAAAAATCCCGTTGGGTACCCATTCAGGTTTAAGGCATTCTTCAGAGTTTCAAATTCCTCTGTCAGTGTGTCCTGGGTGCATATCTTCCTAGCACGGTCAAACAGGGTCCATACTAAGCCCCGTTTGTACTGGACAGGTGCGAAGCTCTGAAAATTTAAGTATTGGCCAGTCCATGTTTCTTTTCGGTACACCGATCTTTGAATTGTTCCATCTGCTCTACGTCTCATTAGGATATCTAGAAACGGCAACGCGTCGTTGTGTTCGTGTTCCATAGATAAAGAGATGTTTATATGTGTCTCGTTAAATTTGGCCTGGTGTCTGTGGTGATAATTAGTATATCGCCCACGTAACGACGGTAAAAGGCCAAGTTATTGATTTATGAGTATCTCTTTTCTTCTAAGTGTGCCATGAAGATGTCCGCTAGAATAGGTCCAAGTGGGCTCCCCATGGCTACTCCGTCAATTTGGCGATATGACTTGTTTAGAAAGTTGAATTGTATGTTGGCAGTACATAATTTTAATAGCCTCTCTAGAATAGCTGATGGTATGCCTAGTTTTAGTTGTTTGTCTCTAATGCGTTTGCTTATTATATTCACGGTCTTATCTAATGGAACGTTGGTGTGTAAGAGGCAATATCCATGCATGCCATGTGTATATTATATATGTTCATAGTATCCAATTATAACAGAGTAGCCTTACTACAGGGGAATCAAAAGTGGCGTGCAATGGGAAGATTAGTATAAGCACGCTTGGGCACATCACTAAGGGGTAAGGGGTAGGTAGGGCTCGTCGTGCTATGACGAGCCACATGGAAACAAGTTAGTTTGGGGATTGTTCCATCATCGGAGAAGGATGCTTGTTAACATCTAGTCTGACACTTATTGATTTTGTCAACAAAGTTTGTACGATGAATCACCTATTAAACTAAATTAAGAATATTCGGCCTTGGACTGACGTTTGTCCCTGTTGCTCTACGTTCACGAGCTACTATTACATATCAGAAATGGTGCCTATGACTTAGGATTTCTGCTCGGGTTGTCGCGGCCAAGCAAAGTGTTCTGCAAACTTACACATAAACTTGATCAGCATGTACGGATGCACAAATGGGAAATTATAAAGAACAGACGCCATGAACTTTGTTGTCAACTGCCCATACAAGGGTGAAGATGATGGCGAAAAATTTCAAGTCAATCGCTTTTGAAGGCCGCACAAGTTTGAGTTCGTTTCAAGTCAGTCATTTGTGAAGGCCGCTCAAAGTCAAACTTCATTTAAAGTCAATCGCTTTTGAAGGCCGCTCAAGTTAGAGACCATTTCAAGTCAGTCATTTGTGAAGGCTGCTCAAAGTCAAACATCATTTCAAGTCAGACTTCTTTGAATGCCGCTCTGGACTGAAGAAGTTTCAACTCAGTCATTTTTTCGAATGTCGCTCAAGGCTGAAGAAATTTCAAAATGCTTTCTACAAACCGCCCAAGGGTAAGGACAATTTCAAATCTCCTTTTACTAATCGCCCAAGGGTAAAGATAATTTCAAATCGCCTTTTACTACCCGCCCAAGGGGAGAAGCCAGAAGCCAGAAGCCAGAGGCCAGAAGCCAGAAGCTAACATGGTATCTTTTCCGAAGCCGATACGTAACTGAAGCAAATTGTCGTTGAGAAGTTTACGGGACCTGCGAGTTTGAAGAACATTTGTCGTTGGTCGGAACTTACAGACTTTCTACGCCCGCCGTTGAAGACAGGCTGAATAATATAAAATTAATGGTAAAAATGTGTTTTTATTATAAATGTGATTATATTATTATAATTAAGTACTATAATTGATTGGAGTTAATTAATATAGTTAACAAAGATAGTAAAATGGCACAGGATGAAGCTTCCTTGATGCAAGTTCTGGGTGGAGTAGGTATAGCCATATCTAAGTTGGACACAGCCTTGAAACAACAGTGCATAGGTATTGATATTGAGAAATTCAGTGGTCAGGCAAGATATTTCAAAAAATGGATTGTAGCCATCAAGAAACACGCTTTTTTGGTAGGAGCCACAGATGAACAGAAGAAAAAATTTTCTTACCAGACAAGTGTAACGCCAGTGTCGGACCACATTAGAAGAAAATTAGAAGCAGGAATAGATGAGATTTGGGAAAATTTTAAGGATGATTTAGCACATAAATACGCAGAGATTACAGATCCCCAACATGCATTTTCAGTATTGAGACAGTCTAGACAAGACAATGGAGACAGCGTTCAGTTGTATAGTGACAGGCTAATTAATCTAGCTGAAGAGGCGTTTTTAGGACAGAATGTACAAGGTGAAGAGGTAGAAAGGATGCTGGTTAAAATATTCGTGGATGGAATAAAGTCGGATGGACTGAAATTCAAGTTAATGAGGGAAAATCCAGCTAGGTTATCACAGGCTGTGGATATAGCCATACAAGAAGAAAGTTTGAGAAGGAGATTTAGATTAAGGGTAGGAAGAGAAATAGGAAGCAATAGAGAAGACAGAATAGAGGAACCTATGGAAATAGGACAAGCAAGGTATGGATGGAGAAGTCGGGGAGAAATACAGACACTGCAGGGAAATAATGAAAGTACTCACGATAGAGGAAGACAAATGAGAAATCCTATAAGAGAGACAGTAGGTTGTACAGACATGGTATGTTGGAATTGTGGACAGAGGGGACACAGTTATAGGTTTTGCGGCAACAGACGCGCTCAGGTAAACACACAGAATCATGTTAATGGGAGGCAAAATAGAAATAGCTGGAGACGAAATAGGATAAGTAATATAGAAACACGGACATATAATAGAGCTCGACATAGTCGGGGTTTCAATCCAAATAGCCAATATAAAACGACTACGCTAAGGCCACGTCTTGCTTCAACCTGCTTTAACTGTGGGAAGGAAGTACACTATTATAGACCATGTCCAAATAATAGACAGCCGCTTTATAACAGTGATAGAAAGTACCGCAGGTGTGATATAAACTGTATAAATCAAAAATCTGACGTGACAAGGACAAGGGGGTATATGCAGAAGCAACATAACAAGCCAGAAGTCAATGCTTATCAGAGGAAGAATTTTTATAAGAAACGATGGAACTGGCCATCTAATAATGAAGAGGTGAGAACATTGCGAAATTAGTGGTTTGAGATCAGACGGTTGAGATATTCACTTACAAAGTCAAACAAAAGAGAAGGTCAGGCCAATAGAACCTCAGGTAGTCAAAAGGTGTTTTCAGTTTTTAAGGGCAGACAGGAAAGAGAGACACAGACATAAACAAGTAGTAATGTGGAGAAAAGTACCTAGACACCGATTGACAAAGTAGAAAAGAAAACTCAAGTACAATCAACTAAGAAAGTGGCACGAAGAAGGCGATTCAATGCAGTAAGGACTTCAGAGCAAACACAGGTGAAATCAGTAAAGGGAGACACAGTTGGAATTCAGACAGATAGACAGACAAAGACCAAGAGGAAAGTTAGAAAAAACGTTGGGGATAGAACTGCAACTAGTCTATTAGTCAATATAGGTAAGACTGCTGTAACAGATTATTCAGATGGAGACATTGAGCTCATCCCTGACCGAAGCATGAAAGGTAGTGGTATAAATACAAATCTCAGGAGTACTGGTTCAAGATATAGAGAAGTTGCTTCCACCTCTACAACATATGTTAAACAGCAGGCAAATAGAACAACTATAGACACTGATTATTCAGAGGACGACGTGTTAGGTAGATATAAACAATATGGAACAATAACAGATACGGCAAACGAACAACAATTTAAGAGGAAGAAACGTAAAAAGCGGGTGTCAGGAATTTCTTTTGACCCGACGTATACGGAAGATGGCGCGAGCAAGATTAGAGAATATATGCTTTTAAGACCTGAATTCTTCACAATTACAGATATTGAAGATGAGGAAATCTGCTTTGATTAGATCTGAGGGGTTGACTGAGAATTGACTGCAGGTGACGTTGAGGGAATCTGAGTTGTGATTGGTGTAGGATGAGTTCTGGTTGTTGATTTATGAAGCAGATACAGTATCATTGGCGAAAATATGCCGAAGTGAGATTGCCTGCTACAGAGGAATAAGAGAATATAGCGAGGACGTGTTTAGTAGGTTTGTTGTGAGGAGCTGTTAATAAATTCGATGGGTAGTATGTAAAGGAAATATACAGTACTGCGTTAGATTGTCCATGTTGAACCGGTCATTAGCAGTATGCGTATTTGGATGCTGTTTCCGAACGTGGTCCGAGAAACGTGAGTTAGAGCGAGAAGACATGTGTACATGAGGGATGAGAAGTTGATTAGGAGTGGTGGCTTGGCGAGAAATTCTGCAGATAGCACGAGAAAAAGCTTGATTTAATAAACTGTTGATGGTTTGGTATTAAGATGATTAGAAGAAAGCACCATTCTACATAACTGTAATTGATGTAATATGGTACCTGTAGTTTACAGATGAATGGCGAAATGAGAAAGAGAAATTAAAAGACAAAAACAGAATTAGGGAAGGTTCATCAAGTGACGAAGATATCCCAGTTTTAGAAAGGTTATTAAGAAATCAGGATAAACAGATTAGGTTGGATATTGAACGGAAAAAATTGGAAGCTAGTAACGTAAATACAGAAGAACGAGAAATGGATGAAAAATCAGACACTGATGAAAATAGTAGTATGAAGGAGGACATTATAAGTTCTCGTCATGAAAATGAAGACATTGATATAGAGATGACACTTATAGAAAAAAATCTAGAATTGTTGAAAAAATGGAGATATGGCAAATAGATTGATAGGAAATTTTCCAGATAGCAGGAGAGAAAATGTTTTTTTTTTTAATTTAAGCATGATTTAAGATGTGAGACCTATGTTTGAGGTTAGAAGACAAATCATTTTATACCACTGTGTTTGATGAAATACAGTAGCTGTAAATTACAGATGAATGTGGTTATTAGAGCAGGTTTGTGGATAGCCTGGTTAAGATTTGTTGTGTTTTTCTTTAGTGAGTAGACAATTGGTTATGAGTCCCAAAAAAAGTGACTCATAATAAGTAAATAGGTTTTAATTGAATATGATTTTTCGATGCATCATGTATATTATGTTATATTATTTTAATTAAGGTTAGGGGATAATTAATTATAGGGTATGACTTGTTGTGTTTTCCTTCTTTTACGTGTAAACTACCGGTCCGTAAAAGAGACTGGTAATGTTAGATGACACTAAGTAATTTTGTCTTGATTTAAATTGATACTTGTTTTATTATGTATATTATGTCGGGGATAAAACCATGTATGTCAATTTGGGGGGAAAGTGTTTTGTTTTGAAATGCTTGGTTCAATGACTCATAATTTGTAGTTTCAGTTATTTTGACTTGTTTAAAATCAGTATATTAAGTTGATGAATGTTAAGATTTGTTTAAAAAACTGTTATTATTTAGCTCTGAGTAAAGAGTTGCTTTAGATCAATAAGACTGGGTCTTATTGAATAAGTAATGGCATCCTTCGTTCAGATAATAATAAGCAAACGACTTTAGACTATAAAGAGAGACATATTCGCAATGTTGGTAGTGGTAGGTTTAGATAAACATGGAGTGAGGGAAATGTTTGAAAGCTTAGTTTAACTTGGGGTGGCCAGAGATGGGGCTGTAGATATCAACACATATCATAATGGTCCAGAACTAAATTAGATACGATGAATGCCAAAGATGTGTATAATTGGAACACATGGATTGAATGCCATGTTCCGAATCTGGGGATTATGGGGTTTAACTTGAAGCAAGTCGGAAGTAAGGCTGTGAATAGCAGCATATGTCAGGGTGGTCGAGAAATATGTTAAATGGGGGCTGCGTTAGTCAGCGAAAATATGAGTACACATAGATAGAATACTATGCTTGGATGTGGGGGTTATAATAGGTGCTGCGCTAGTCAGCGTTAATAGAAAAACATGGATTGAAGGCAATGTTTGGATTGTGGGAGAGATTGGTTGAACATATAAAAGAAACTAGGAATGATAAGGATTTTACATAGTTATTTAAGAAGGCTGTGATAATAAGTGCACGAACTGAGAACCATGGTTAGTATGTAACATATGCGTGACTATGACCATATATATATTAGGGCTGCGGTTATAATGATGGGGGAGAAATTAACGAACAGATAGTAAGTAAGCAACGTAAAGACGCTGTGGTTACAGCATGATATGAGTAGAAGTGGAAATTATGTTCATAATTGAAAGCCATGGCGGCTAGTGAAGGCACATTATAAGGATACAGATAACAAAGTATTTACTGGTAAAAGAAAACGCAACTGAAACATATAATTTTTCATAAATTATATGGTTTCTATAAGGTTTGTTTTTGAAAAAAACTTTATTTTCATAAAGTTTTTGAATGTGCAAGGGAGGATAAATGGTACTATTTCTTGTTATCTTTTCTTGGTGCGCACCATTTCTCTATCTGTCTATCCTGTGTTATTTTAATTGTCACGAGAGAGTGATAACTTGCATTTTCTTAACACATTTATGATCATGTTAATTGCGAATTTGATACTGGTAATTTGGACAGGCTTACATGCTTACATGTCGTTTGTAATAATAAGGTTTAAGCGGAACGCTTGTGACCTTGTGGAGGAGAAGAAGAAGTACTTTGAAAAGGTACATATATATATATATGCTGGGGTATTATAATGGTATTATAATGAATAGAGGAAATAGAAGTTAGCTAAGTCCATGTTTGGTTGGAAAGAGCCGTGTTTAGAACTTAGAGGTTAATAGGAGAAATAGTGGATAAGGGTTTAGTGGATATCCATGAAGTGGGATAAGCTGCTGGGAAATGGCTAGCGGATGGTTATACTTTCTATACATAAGAGTTATTTTGAATATAGAAGTTAGGGTTAAGAGAGATAAATAGGTTTTCAGACTTTTCGGGGAAAAGTCTTCGTGGGGTGAATAAGGTATTATAACAGAGTAGCTTTGCTACAGGGGAATCAAAAGTGGCGTGCAATGGGAAGATTAGTATAAGCACGCTTGGGCACATCACTAAGGGGTAAGGGGTAGGTAGGGCTCGTCGTGCTATGACGAGCCACATGGAAACAAGTTAGTTTGGGGATTGTTCAATCATCGGAGAAGGATGCTTGTAACATCTAGTCTGACACTTATTGATTTTGTCAACAACGTTTGTACGATGAATCACCGATTAAACTGAATTAAGAATATTCGGCCTTGGACTGACGTTTGTCCCTGTTGCTCTACGTTCACGAGCTACTGTTACATATCAATTCTACCAGTTCGAACGTATCTCTGAGTGTTCTTGGATCGAAGGACTGTCGTACTGGCTTTAAAATTTCAGTTAGCCATCTCGTCATTCGGTGTTGTGCAGAGTTAACCATGGAAAGGATCGGTCTTACTGGGATTCCGGGCTTGTGAAGCTTGAGTAGACCGTACATCTGAGGTGTTTGGGAGCCACGCGGTGTGAACGTTTTTGCAGTGGCCTCACTGATGAGTCCCGCATTCACAAGTGACTGGATTTCTTTCCTCATTTTTGCATCCAGGTCCTCCGACTTGTTGACTATTTGCTCTACTCTGAATTTAGATGCATCTGATAATATTTCATCCATTTTTCTCTGGTAGTCTGATATGTCCATCAGTACTGCACCACTCCCTTTGTCAGGTTTCAATATTACGAGGGTTTTGTTGGCCTTTAACGCTTTTATGGCAGTAAGGTGTTCGTTTGTCAGCGGACATGTCTGTTTAGAGGGGGTTGTGCGATACTGGTGTTCTAAATCTACAAGTTACTCTTATAAATGCAATTTGTTTGAAATGTCTTAATAACATATAAAAAATTACTGAAAAATATAAGCGTGGATCTAAATTTATCATAGCAATCAAGTGATGTTAGCTGATTTATTAACATAATTGTTATTATCACCGATAATTGATTTGTTAACAGTGTTTTGGTTGACGTTAATCTGTGCTGTACCACCAGTGCTGTGATAAGTGTAATTATTGACAGCAGTAGTGGAAATACTGTACACAAGTTCATTGTACGCAATGGTGAATCTGGGTGTTTAGATCTGTTGGTTATATTGTTTGTCTTAGGGAAGGTGTTATTGTCTTTTTATGAATTGGTGATTGTTATGTCAGTCTCAATGTCATTTGTTTCTGCACTACTGAGTGTTGGGGATATTCGTTCTCTGTTATTGTTTTTCCCATAATCCGGTTTGTCTGTATGTGGGAGCAGTGTGTGTGTTTTCTGTCTTAAGTTAACCGTTTGGGTTGTTTTATTTGCATGCTGTTTGTCTGCCTGGTTTCTGTCTTGCGATGTTAATTTGGTAATGGTGGCAACTTTTGTAGGTTTGTCAGCAGTGTTGATGACTATTTTATTTGTCATTTTGACATGAAAAACTTGGGCGGAACACGTATAATGAAACCCATGTGTTTCTTGTCTAACTTTGTCACTGATAGTCTCCCCTGGAGTTTTTACTCGTACCTGTTCTGTTTGGTGTTAATAATTTTGCTCAATTGCATTCGGTTTTGTTACTGCCTCAATGATGCAATGCTTTTGTTCCCAAATTTTGATGTCTTTGTTGGAACAATTTTCGACATCGGGAAGATTTCCAATAATAAGATCTGCTCACGGATTGTGTAATACCGCACAGATTATACGACCTGATATGAATGGTGTGTCAATTTATGTCAGTGCCAGAGGATATTTTTCAATATTGACTGCAAATGTGCGACATGTTACAAAGTCTCCTATGTACTCACTTTCTTGTATATATGTTTTCCTGACCCTAATCAAGGTCGCTCCGCTATCACGAATGATTTTGCATGGCTGTTTGTTTATAAAGCCTTTATAGAAGTTCAGTTTGCCTTTTGATGTACCGCGGCGTTAACACTTTCATTTGTGATTGGGATTGTGTGACCACACTCCAAAATATTGTCTGAATGAAATTTCTTACAGGTGTTACATTCATCATAGTTAAATATATCAATAACTTCTAACGCATTAATATTTTCACGCTGACTTTCACTCTCTGTATCATGCTCATCTTCACTTGATGAGGTATTAATCAAAATAGCATTTGCTTCTTTTAGCATGCGACGACCGTCACAATTCGAAGACTAGTGGCCATAAGCCCGACAGAAGACGCATTTAACAGCTCTTTTGTACCCTGTACGCTTGTTCACCATCATTTCTAGGTGATGTTTATAATTTGGGTTTCTATCACACATAGAGTAATCATCATGTGATAATTTCCAATATTTGCATGTTGAGTACGTCACTTTTGGTTTATTTCAATCCTGAAATGATTTTGGTTTTGTTACATTTATAGCAGCTGCTACATCATTATGATTATCATTAAGAACAACGATGTCTCTGTTCGCTGTGAAAAATGCATTACCTTTTTGTTCAAGGTCATGAATGGTCTGACAATCACTTTGTTGCAAAAATGTGGAGAAAGCTCTTGGTAATGATGTTATAATCTTGTTTATAATCATTAAATCTTTTAATTTATCGAAACTTTTCTCTACTTTTGCTGAGTTAATCCACTTAGTGAAAACATCTTGTGTTGTTGAGACGTAGTCTATGAATGTTTGATTAGATTTTGGGCATAATTTAGCGAACTGCATTTGATATACAGCAGCGTCTAATGAGAAATGTTGCATTATTCTCTTTTTGATGGAATCATAATTTATTCTTAAATCTTGAGGTATTGTTTCTATCACTTTCAATGGCTCAGGGGCTAAATTACGCATATATGTAAAGGTCCAATTCTCCTTTGCATTGTCATGGTAATGCATTAAACATTCAAAATTTTCCGTCCATGCGCCTATTGCGTCTCCAGAACAAAAGGGTTTTACTATTCCTTTGAACTTAATAAATTTGTGTTCTCCTTCCTTGCTTTTTAATTTATTCATTGAGATCTCTACGTTAGAGTCTATTTCTAATTGTTTTACTTTCATTTGTGTTTCCGACTCAATTTTCTTAGCTTCTAATTCCAATTCTTTCTGTCTTATGGCTGCTTCAGTTGTTTTGTTAGCTGCCTATATTTCTAATTCTTTTTGTTTGATGGCTGCTTCAATTTCTAACTTTTTGTTAGCTGCTGCTGCTTCTAATTCTAACTTTTTGTTAGCTGCTTGTACTTTTAATTCTTTCTGTTTGATGGCTGCGTCAGCTGCTTTGTTAGCTGCTTTTATTTCTAATTTCTTCTGTTAACGTTCTAAAGCTCTTTCCTGTCGCTTTTGTTCTTTCTCTTCTCTTAGCAAATTTTCTGCATATTTCTTCTCACTCCAGACTGCTAGATTATCTCCTGTGTGTCCTAGATTTCCCCCTAACTCGATACACTTTTCTAACGTAGACATTTTAGAATTTCGAAAGGTATTTATGTACACAAAAGATTATGTCCCTTGGGAAATACTTATGAAATGTGCCGGTTGGTTATCTACCTTTTAGTAAGATTACACAATGGTACATAAAATGTACATGCGTGAAAAGAAAATGAGTGACTATTTATTGACTCAATTCAAGAAATAAAGTTTAACTTAGCTGATTTTCAAGGGTGTTGCTCCAGCACTACTGATGACTTCTGTTCTAGTTGTTTTCGTGCTTTCTGCAACTTGTTTACGGGTCTAAAACATCTAATAAATCAATCTGTTGTTGGACAGAAAAACATTAATATCGTCGTACAGTCATGTCAATGTCATGTAATGAGAGAGAATATATAAGTAATTAGCTTTAGAATGGACTTTAGAGTGGACTCAGGACAAATATATTATACAATTAAATTGTCGTTGTCGTGTTGTGTGTATGTTTACAGTTTTACTTGGGTAGTCAATGAGCTTTCACAGTTTTAATATTATATGTCTTAGGACTCGCCAAAACGGACGTTTCCCCACCTGTCAACATCTAGAGGTATTAGGAAGAAAAGGGTTCAAGACAGGTAGATAATACGAGCATAGATGAGACATAAACACATGAGTTAATAAGATTATTTATTACTCAATAATATAATCATACATAATGTCTCATCTGTCATTACAGCTCTCGCACTAAACAATAATGTAGCAATACAATACGTTACGATACAGGCCACTACGCTCTCGTAGCACAGCCACACACACAAGCACAAGTCAAACGGCTCAGCTATTCAATGGCCCTGAAATCCTAGGTATAGTCTATCCTGTCACATTCTTAGTCATGCATCCTCTCTCTATCGCGTCCAAAGCCCGTCTGGCTTCTCCTCGACTGCCCGGTGGTCACGATGTATCTGCCCAGCGTGGAGCCCGCGGGAAGTCCGGTGTCTCGCATACGCCTGGTTGAGGCTAGGCGTATTGCGTACTTCTATTCAGGGTGACACTGTCCTTCACGGGTACAGTCCTGTCTCAGAATCTAGACTGTTCTCCTTCCCCGTACTCACCCCATGTCCCTATCTCTATCGTCTGTCCCTTTCTCTGTCCCCTACAGGACCTTGACAGTCATGATTTATCACCAAGTGATTTTCATTTATTCGGACCTCTAAACAAATCTCTCAATGGGCAACGATTTTACACAGATGCAGTCGTAATGAACGCGGTAAACTCTTGGTTCAATGAGCAACCACAATCCCTTTTTTTTGCGGACGGCATTCGCCACCTAGCTAAGCAATGAGATGCTTGCCTAGATGCCTACGGCGACTTATTCTGACCAACACATAGTGCATAAATGAATGCTTTGTTTAATTCTACCATACCTATTTCGTTCGTGTTTTTGTAACCATTGAAACGGGTTTCAAATGAACGATCCTTATACAATCAAGATGGTCTGGCCAGCCGTGGGTGGCTGCAGATAACAGTACGTGTCAAGCCTCTAAGGCAGGACTCAGGCTGATGGCGGTGGAGCTCTGCGGCTCTGACTAATGTTCGGTCCTGCAGTACGACATAGTCGATGCGTACTACACAGTCTCTGGGCCTCGCTTTCTGATTAGCACATATAACATCCATTGTTACCTTCATGCTGTATAGGTGGTAGGAGCGGATGTCTATTATGTGGCTGGTACTTGATGCTCGGATTGGCCGGCGGTGACCTGGCTTGTAGAAACTTCTCACATGTAACTGCCCGGCGCTGCTCCAACTCTGGGGAGTTCACTCTGCTGGATACTTGCAGTTCTCGCCATGTTCATCTGTCTCTCGCTCGGCATAAGATCTAGTCGATCGCTCAATCAAAGAAATGTTCTGTAACAATAGGACTTAGTGAGAGCGACAGGTAACAGCATCTAGCGCACAACCAAGAATAGTGGATTAGCCTTCATAAACGTAACATGATACATACATATGCATGTTCCTGTAACCTTCCTTTTCTGCAATGAGGTGGGCTGTTGTGAACTGGTGCTTTCATCTGTCATATAGCTCCAGTAACCGCTTCGTCAAGTAGATCAAGCATGCCGCTCGCACAGGTCCAATCTGTCAGTCACAGGTAGCTGGAAGAAGTCACCTGAAAACTCTCCCCCTTTCATTTACCCCTTGAAAGGTTATGTATTGGTGTTAGGCTTTATACCACTCTTACAGGGTCATACGGCTTCTCGGCCGAACCCTATTCTCGTTCTTGTTGACCTCCGTTTCTCTCAGGGCTCTCCCTCCCAGATAGCTGAGAAACCACCTTGAGGTATTCACACCTTTCCTTCTTAATGCAGGAGAGCTACAGGTCTACTTCAGTCTCACCCTACCCTCAGGTTGTAAAGGCTACGGGTAGGCATAAATACATGGGGGATCCTCCATGTAGCAGGTGTATGTCCTATCCCGTTCTATCACCCATTCCTGATGGCGTGATTAGTTAGAACGGTAGAGCTGTTCGCTGGAACAGCATAGTCCATTTCGGAAGGCTATTAGCTCCATCTGGTCTACCCCTCTCGCTGTCCCTCCCTCTCAGGAAGAAAGAATTTCTCTTTAATATTGTTCCTCAGCAAGGAATAAATAGGTAAAGGACAGTCAGGAGGAAAGTAGATATAGCAAATCCAGGTGTCGCCTGAAATTGCGGAGACGGCTTTCTTCACCACTGCTGACGTTGGGACTACGTTCTACGATTCTGCAGACACTCGCATTCGACGCTGTTTGATCTTCCCCGTAGTTAGATATATTACACGATATGATTTGGGACCCATGCGGGCTGGCCCCAACATTCGGCGACGCTCGGCGGCACCAGCCGGACGTAACCTCGTCAGAACGCTCGACCGCGCAGACGCTTTCCGATCCCGATTTTAGTGACGCTAGGTCATGCATAGACTCCTTTAAAAGGGCCTGAGGCCATGGGCCTGCCTATTCCCATCTTAAGTGGCGCTCGTATGTCTGCCGTCGCATACGATGCGCTTTGAAGGTGGGTTTCAAACACCCTCAATTCCACACCCCGACTTCTTCTATCTCCCACTTAAATAAGGCCTCTGCAATATGCGTGACCTATATCTGCCAGACGTTCGCCTCCGACATCGCTGGTCGTCGTGAATACGCAATGGCTTCGACACCTATATACTATATCTAAAATCTATTTACCTTCGTTAATGAATAGACCTGGAAACTGGCTCCAACACATGTCGGGACATATTATTGTCCATGTAGACACATTTAGGAACCTTCAACCAGACGTCTTCACTTAACAACAGCAAACTGACAACTGAGGACTAAGAAAAACCGACCTTCTGGTCCCCTACAATACGGAGAAATTCGTAGCTGGGTGGACTCCCGTGAGAAAACTAACCGCGGGACAAACCCGCCGGCCCGGTTTTGTGACACTACACCCTTGCGTAATGATGATGTACTCCACGAATTTCGGTCTTTGGCAGCAGTCTCCCAAGTGTCATGATGAATTCCAAAAGCTTTTAGTGAGATCTTCAGAGTGTCTTTAAAGCGTTTCCTTTGACTGCCCTCAAAGCGTTTATAACAACAAAGCTCGCAGTAAAAAAAATCGTTTAGAGAGCCTGTGATCTGGCATGCGAATCAAGTGATTCTTCATTAGTAGAGTGTGACTGCTGGGCATGGACGCTCTTTCTTGGACTTCAGTGTCTGAGACATTGTCTTGCTATTTAATCTTCAATAGCATCCTAAGACAGACTGTTCGGAAGTGGTTTAAATTCCTAGCGTGTAGCCGGTAAGCAGTCCAGGTTTCACACGCATATAGCAGAGTGGATAATACGACTGCTTTGTAGATTTCAGCTTTGTTTGCAGGCTTATTCCATATGTCCCACACATTCGTGTACAATCTGCCAAATGCCACGCTGGCTTTGGAGATTCTTGCATTCACTTCGTCATCAATTGTGGCAGTTTGTGACACAGTGCTGCCAAGATAGATGAATTTGTCCTCAGCACTTAGTCGAAAACCATTCACTTTGATATTTGACACGGTGTGGTTAATCCCTGGAGCTGGCTGGTACATAACTACAGTCTTCTCCAAACTGATATTGAGCCCAAAGTTGGCACAGGCATATGAGAAAGCTGAAACATTGTGTTGCATGTCTGCCTCTGAGTTGGCAAATAGAGCACAATCATCAGCACACATGAGCTCTTTCTCGATGGTAGTTTTGGTTTTAGCATTCAGCCTTCTGAGACTGAACAACTTTTCAACCACGCGGTAGTTAATGTCTATTCGAATGTCGTTGTTTTCAAAGGTATTCGTCAGCACAGCTGAAAACATGAGGCTAAACAGCGTTGGTGCCAGGTCACAGCCTTTCTTCACTCCATTGGTGACAGGAAAGGGCTGAGGCAGTTTCCATTTTCCTGTATTCTTACCTGCATACCATCATGAAATAACCGCACTATTTGGATAAACTTTCGTGGACAGCCATAAACATGCCTAGTGAATCACAAAAGGCCTAAATTGCTAGGGTTGATTGCGACGTCCTGTAAAAGACATGCAACTAACTTTTGAATAAAGTCTCTTTCATCTCATTTTATAACAATAACTTGTATAGTTAGAATGAGGACATTGTTTAACAGGTGTGTTCACTCTAAGAACATGATGAATAAAGGTTATACGTGCCAGTTTACTGCGTTTCATTCTTTTCAGTTTGTATCAGATTGGGCAATGGATGGAGGCAACAAGTCCATGTAGTTGTGGAGGCAGATATCTTGACGCCTGAAACATCTTCTGAGGATGATGTGATAACGTATATGGTGCGTTAGTTATTCGACGCGTGACAAGCTCATGGGCTTTTTTCGCATCAGGTCACAGGGAAAATTGTGAATGGGAACTGCTGAGTGTGGCATAACTGACATTCTCCTCAGTTTACAGACAACGTTTCCAGCTGGCGTTTCCAAGAATAGAGTTTTCACGCGTTTATGTTTACCATTACCGTAAAAGGAGAGGAATGTTATACCGCAAAGACAAAGGAAATGTAGCGCCGTAGATCAAAATAGACCAAAGTTAGAGGGCTATTACAACGGGCTAAGCCAGACTTCGAGACTTCAATTTTGAATCTTCATCAAGTCAAATGTAGAGTTAGGGAGTGATTTTTACCTAACTGTGCCTTCTGAGCTGAGGGCCCTAAAGGACAGTCGCGAGAAGGATACGGTGGCCTATAGTATGGTATACCGAGAGAAACAAGACAACAATTATGAAATAATTATGCTGGGCACGCCAGCACAAAGAGGACTTGAAAAGGGAAGCAACTCATCTTATATTTGCCAACGACAACTTGAAAGTCAAATCTCGGTTATCCCCCTTTGCATTTCCTCATTTCCAGCTTTGGTCAAGCAAATTACATAATTGATTTGGGACCGGCAGTGGTTGACCTACATACCACTAATTACCTTTGGAAGAGAGTACGTGTGCTGTACAGATTAAGACAATATCTTAGTACAGTACAGTGGAGCATTTACCACTACTTGCTGCAGAAGCTTTCGGACTGGTATCTCTCAAATTCCTGTATGCGGTTGCAAGACTCAGCTCTAAATTTAGAACCAGTGACGGCAATCTTAATTTTATCCATGTCGTCCAAGACATGTTTGGATTTTACCTTTGCAGACAAACGAAGAGTAATCCACGCACTAATTGGATTTGCCGCTCGAATACCTTCAACCAGCAATTACAAAACGCCCTTTAAATAGTAATGGCTTCACGAGCTAATAGCATGATAGCTAATCAACCACTTGGTAGAATTACCATTATGATGCAGACGCACTTTATTCTCAAGACATCCACAAGTGAAGGTGTGGAAACAGAGGAAACATGCCGACATCATCATCATCGTTCATATCTATATCGGGAACATTCTTAGGCAGAGCTTACGTCTGTCTGCTATGTTCCACACTCAATTGGATTACACAACGATATTCCAGCCTCCTAATTTCATATATATATATATATATATGTATATATATATATTCAGTCAGAGGAACTATAAGACAGTGCTATATTCATTTGTAAGGTCCATCAATAATGAGATGACCCCCCCCCCCTTTCATCGATGGAAAGCGTTATAGAAGAGACAGTATAATAACGTCATATCATGTTCGTATAGTGGAGCTGAATTTCAGTGGATTATCAAGCTCTGTATGGAGTGTTAGTACCTTGTTCTTGAGTTACAGGATTGAGATATCACAGGAGTAGTTAGGATAAAGACATCCAATCAACAACCTATACCGGTTTAATGGACTATTTGGTAGTTAAAGAATGTTTAGTCGTGTACATGTACTATGTTAATGTGCTGAACATAGATTACAGTATTCACTATATGCGTGTATTCGGGAGGTTAAACCATTCCAGATATTGGCATTGATTTTCTTGATTGGAAATTGGTTGTTGGGTCTGTTTATTTTGTTATCATGATTTTGTAGGTTTTAGGAATGCAGAGATTCTAGAGTTCCCATAACTCACTATGAACTCTACATTAAAAGCTATAGTTAGAAGCAGGAGTTGTTCTTACTGTCTTGTGAAGGTTGTTACAAAGTAATGTTGTTGTAGTGATATATGTCACTGTTTAGTTAAAGGACGTGAGAGTTAATGTCGGGAGGTCGAACGCACTTGGCCTAAAAATTCAGATAGAGGATCTTATTCCCTTGAAGGCCAGGGCAACTGACCTGACTCTCAATATCTTCTCCAGGAGATTAGTCTTATTATTGTGAATTGAACTGATATCTACTGCGGTCTAGTCCCACCCTTATGAAAAATATAGCTTTCGCCTAGTTTTCCTGGAGAATACAAAAAGGAAGAGAACTAGAACAATTTTTCTTATATCTTGAATCCAGGCACCCTAAACCCCTAGGCACAACATTCATATATTCTATAAAAAATACCCCACACTGAGCTTTAGGCTTGACAAGTTAATCTACATATGGAGGTCATCGTGGATAACTAATGTAATATCAGGGCTGGAGACGCATAAATTCAACCAGGCTAGCTTTCTCAATGAGTTATTGAGTACTCTCAGAAACAGCGAGATAGGCTGAGCCAGAAGACAGTGGTTGGAGTCTATGAAGACAGCAAGATTACCAAAGATCGTCTTCATTTGTATGCCAGAAAAACAATGTATAGGAGAAATTTAACAAGCTAATAGACTTCTGGGCAAACTTGACGAGCAATGGGCCGTCTGATATTTTAAATGCCATCAGAGAGACATAATTAATACACGAATCAAGAGATGATTGTGAATCTGCAACCTTCACAAGCTGCAAGAACATCAAGTTTATAGGGGCGAAGCCAGACGAGAAAAATATATCATCATCATTATCATCATCAAGTTCCCTGCCAACTTGCGTATGCGTTCATGTCCCTCCACGTATATAGGTCTTTGATGTTCTGCATAAACTCTGCTGAAGATATTCACCCATGCCACTGTCTCAGCCTATCCAGAAAAATTTATCTTGGTCTGCCTCCTCTTCTCTTCACATTGATCTTTACAGTTATCACAATTTTCGCCAATGCCTCTCTTCTCATCAAATCACCAAGAATGATCACCAAAGAAAGGAATCTTCCTTTTTGTTGTATATAATGTTCTAGTTTCATTACCCCTCTTTCCGGTAATCGTTGTTAGTTACTCTAGCAGTTCAAGGAATTAGCAACATTCGTCTCAGGAACCACGTCTCTGTTGCTTTCAAGTTGATCCTAATTTGTTTATTTGCATTCCAAGATTCTCTTACATACATGTAAGAGAACATGATTACATACATGTTATACATAGTTATGTGGGAGTTAAAAGAAAGAATAGTAAATCAATACAAAACTAGTGTTACAAGCCAGCACACAGCCAGCACACTCTGATAAGGCACTGAGTAGTGGATCTGAGCACTTTTGGGCTGAATGTCTTGACATATAGTGAGGTTAATCTGGTGGTTTACAAATTACACAACTAACTAACTAATCGCATTATTGTGTTATTAACAGTATGTGCACATTATGGTATCCTTCTCATAGTGGATCTATTGGCAACAAATACAACAACACCAACACCAGCTTGGGTGTACGACTATCCAGACATTCTGTGTAATACAGGCCAGGAGAAGGTCACAGTTTCCTTAGACGACACATTCTATTTTATCTGGCTTAGGCTTCGTGTCAACGCAACAGGTAGGTAAGAATGTAAGAATAGTGAAATTATGTTTATCATCCAGCGTGCTGATTAATTGTTGACTGTCTATGCGGCTTGTTGTAGTACATTTATTTTATACCATTAGACGTCCGGGGCTCTATAAGTCTCCATCATGGCTGATGCTTCGGAACCCGAGACAATCATTATGTACTAGTCATCCTCTATCTTCACAAATTAACTGCTTTCAAAATTGTAACCACTACCTCAAAAACCCCTGCACAAATTCAAATACCTCACAGAAGCAAGCGTTCTGCCCACACGGTATTTCCTCAAGCATCACCAAATTCAACCAAACTTTATTCAAGTCATGTCAAATCACAGTCAGACATCGTTAATCACTTTTAATTGTACAACGTTTCACATTCAAATCCCACAATATTGTTTTTAACATTATTTTTGTTTTAGAAAAGATGCACGTGCCCTACATGATGACGATGGTAGAAATCTAAAGATCTATTTTGAAAAATAATTTCTGGACATCCATGGTTTGTCAAATCAGTTGTCTTTCATTTTAACATCTGTAATCACCAAACTGAGACAGGAACACTGAGCTGATCTACGACTCTGGTGATCGAGTGAAATGGCGAATCATGACCGCCCACGCTTTCCGGCATGGCACATGATTGATTGATTGAATCACCAAAAGGAAGCAAATATTTCTATAACAGTCGTGAAATCTATCTCAGGAGATAATACCGAGAATCGTATTCCGGAATATCGTCGCAATCTCGGAATTAAAGTTGTAGATTCTGAAAGATTCATTACTCGCAGCTCTTGCATTCGATGTATATACCATTCTTTTTCATTTCAATTAGCGTCGGATCTGCAACTCTGGAAAAATGCTGTTTGGCCATGTAACGAAATGCTTCAGCGATATCAGGATGTATCTCTCATTCCACAAGAAAGGAATAAAACGCTTCGTGTTATCATCTCTATGACGCAATTTTACGTCAGTAGACCATCCATCGCAGAAAGCGAAGCCTGCTTTGTAGAAACGATAGGAAAATCTCAATTCGTAACCACCACTACAGTAGAGGTAAAGAACGGAGAGCTGTGACATTTCTACGTCAGCTTTATGTCGAAATGTATTCACCAGTTAATACGTTGTTGTCGCGGAAAGCCCAGACAAAGATAAGGCGTTCAGCCAGACAGACTTGTGAACTTAAGACGGCGGTAGGAGAACAGACACACTTTTGTCAAATGGAGATAAATAAAGTCAGATGCCGGCAAAACAGGAAAGGTGGGCGTTGTCAGCAGATTATAATGTGTGACGTAAGGTCACTTGCATCCCCGACGCATGTTTCAGACACATAGCGAAGCGTCAGTCAAAATTGATTGTAAGGTGAAACTTCAGTCCATCGTGAAAGTATAGGAGGAGTTAAAGGATACTGGACTGAATATGTCTAGATAATCACCCAACTTAACATGGGAGCAGAGAAGACCGAAATCGAAACCAGTATTTAAACTACAGGCATTACCAACAAAAACTTAGATGCAGGCACGTATCGCATTCCCGGGAAGCATGCCTCGTGAGATATTATCATCTCAGTCTGTCCGATTTCAATAGGAAATCTTGTGTCACAATTTCCTAGCTATAAACTCAGATCTCATATGAGCTACGGACAGTCAGCAATTAACTCGCATAACGAAGCGGCTGATCCTCGTGTAAGGGCCCATTTGGAATCATACAAACTGAAAGTACAATGCATCTCACAGTGGAGCCTTTTGTCATCAATATGTTAGTAAAGATAAAACAAAGTTATGTGCATGTCATGTTCTAAATGTTGTAGCTAAAATCATCATTGACTCGTCCAATTTTATAGAATGATATTGAAAAGTTAATAAACCCAGTGGTTGTTTATTAAATCTCATTGTCCTTCCATATTTCTAACTGTAAGTAAATGTTTGTGTAGCGTAAGTGCTAGCCTAATACATTCAAAAACAGGTGGGGGTTCAGTTATATTTTTCCAGGAAGGGGATAAGTCAGGGAGGTAAACTGTAATATGCAGAACTGATGCAAAATATGTATCCTGCATATCTAAATCCCCCTTTCTCATTCGTGGGGGTTCTTAGAGCAGCCACACTTATCTATTCAACGAGCCAATTCTTGGCTGTTTTCTTGAGTATCCAGGGACTGTTTCTTCAATCAGCATACAAGAGACATTTGTCCCGAGTTTTCTCTCTGGGATCTGTAGTGTAAGGAATTTTAACAAGCACACAGAACTAAACACCAGTGTGAGAAAATATGACATTTTACTGGCCAAAAACATGGATAAGAATAATGTACATCCCTCTTGCAATACATAGGCTACATGCATCACGTATCGCACTATTTCATTAATACGTCACCTTAGCAACATCATGTTTTCCGAATCATCATAAAAATGCGAGATAGGAAGATCAGAACATAAAATACAAACATTTAAGTCAGGACAGAGATAGCTATGTTTCCTATGATAAGATAGTATAGCAGGTTTGAGTAAGAAGGCATGAATTTTATAGTTTGAAACAGTTTGAAACTATCTAAGATGGCCTTTCTATCAAGCTCTAAATCAATCTAGTTTACTTAACAGGAAATCTCAATATGTGGCACATAAAGAAAATACAGGCTTAAAGCTTAATCTATGTCTAGGGGATTTTGTGCTACCACATACAGAGAACAGCGACTATCTGAGGTGACTGTACGTTTTTGTATCCTCTATTCAACCGTAACCTTATTTCAGGGGTTCTAAACACCCTGACACAGTCTCCTTCTGGTAATATAAAGGTTCATTAAGAACACCAGTAACTTGGCATAACACTAATTAAAACTGAGGAAAGTGAACAAGCCATGTTGTGAGAGGTATACAGTATACATATATTCGAATTAGCCTAACCCAGAGGTCGAAAAAGCAGAATTACCTATCTTTGGAATCCAAAACTATTGTACACGAAATATCTCCACGAAACGTAAACACATTTTGTCATCACCCGTCTACTCTGTACATTTTTCTCCAAGAAAGGCTTAGGATTTGAACTGATATCGCAATTTGGTACTATACAGTTGTAACACTGGCACAATTATCTCATCCGGTGTAGTTTATTTCATCGTATGCAACATTGGGGTAGCGTATAGTTGTCCTTCAAAGTACTGGCATCTCACAACAAAAGCCACACGGGATCAGTGTTGCCTATATATCTCGTACTCAGAAACTCTTTTTTGGTGTTGCCACAGAAACTCTTCATTGATGTTGCTACAATTAGGATACAACTACAGTTCTTCTGGTGTGGCTAGTACTAGGACACTAATATAGAAACAAACAAATCCATAATTGTGTGTCCACATTGATGTTCACTACAGCAAAAACAGGCTCAATGAGAGGTTTTATATATCATGTATATAGATAGACTGGTTTGTTTTAACCTGCCGCATTATTTCCTCACTGTGACTGCCACCCGTATGATACATGTGGATCAGACAAACTTCATAAAGATTCAGAAGGTGAGGAATAACGAACGAACGAATGAACGAACGAACGAACGAACGAACAATCTTTATTTTCAAAGGGTTAAGAATGGGGCACGCAGGCCCGTCTGACCGTCTGCCCTTCTTCTCTATTTCCTCTCATACATTCTTTCATTCAATAATCTGGTCTCAAATGGCCTCAAGTTTGGCGACATTAGGCAGAAAATCTCTTTAGCGAGAAAATGGCTATAGTCTCCGGCCAGTATGGTCACTGCAAAGAGAGGAAGGCAACGGCAAACTATCTTCTTGAAATATGCATAGGTTATAGTCAAATCACAGAACATCACCAGAAAACAGAAACACTTAAATCAGCAACATGGAATGTTCGTACTTTACGCGAAGACGGAAAATTAGATAACAACAAGAAATGAAAAGTGAGAATGGTAATATATTAGGAATGTGGAAAGATGGAAACTAACAGGGATTATGACAGGGGAGGATTTTAAGATTATTTATTCTGTGGGAGAAGAAAGGCAACGAGGTTTAGCTATTACTTTGGATATGCAAACATCAAAATCTGTTAAAGGATATTGGGCAGTGTCATACAGGGTTCTATTGTAAAATTAACCTGCATAACTTTTTAAAATAAACGTCATTCAAATTTATGACTTAACAGGAAAATGCAGTGAATATAGTATAGAGGAATGGTATTATGACATGGGGACTGTTTTGAAGAAATGTTAAAATTCAGAAATAAATGTCATAATGGGTGACTTCAATGCGAAAGTAGGAAATCGAGGTGATGGAGTACAGTTGGCAAACATGGTTTGGAAGAATGAAATGAACGAGGATACATCTTGTAGAATGGGCAAATTGAAGATAAAATAATTTTCTAAAATACCTGGTGTAAGCAACATCCTAGAATATTATGGACATGGAGGAGTCCTGGCAGTAGGACCAGATTGACTACATCCTGATTAACTGAAGGTTTCGAAATGCGTCAACAATTGCAAAGACAGTTCCCAATGCAGCATGTTACAGTGATCACAGATTGATTGCAGGTACATTGAACGGAATGTAATAGAAAGTCAAGTATAGTTTAGTTTAGTTTAGTCGACGGATCAACATTATAGCACACGGGTGTAACCCATCAGTGCTCCGTTCTACTCCTAAATCAATCCCGAATCTGGAGAATCTCAGCTCAGTGCACGAACTTCGTAGCACCGGCTAGGATCCTGAAATACTTTGGGTAGATGTTTAACTCGAAATTTTGCACGGGCAGCGCCATTAGGCTACTTTTTATTTGATTTCAAACTGCCAAAGGATTGTTTACTTGCGCAACAATACACACAGGCGTCCGATCTCACTACCCAGAGACCAGGGGGAATTTTGTTACTAGAAGTCCACATGAAAAAAATCCCGGCCGTCACCTGTGCTTGAACCCGGGACCTCCAGCACTCGAAGCGGACACCATACCCCGAGACCAATCAGCCCCCTTAGGTCAAGTCAAGAATACACCAGGAAACACTAACTATGATCTGTGTACATTGAAATATTACAAGGAAATACAAGACAAGTAAAGAACACATTGATATATTATCCGATCTATAGATCTTATTTCATGATATGGAAGATAAATGGGAAATCTTGAAGAATTCAATCAAATTGGCTGCAGAAACAACTATTCCAAAATTAAAGAAATGTGGTCGTAAAAAAGGGATGACTGAAGACATTATACAACTTATGAAATAAAGAAGACACAACAAAAATAATCCTGACAAATATGAAGAGATTCACAGAAAAGTCAAAACATTATTAAGGAAGCAAACGAAACATGGCTCGAGAAAATACTCATAGAAATGGAAAAATAACACAACAATAAAAATACTAAATTAATGCTTAGAAGAATTCAGGAGAATCCCATCCATCCATTGGCACCTTGCCGTCTTGACAGACGATAGTTTGTGCTTTAAAAAGGCATAATAACTTTTAACTATGGCGGTAGCGAGTGTGACTGATAAGGCCAATTTGCGCTGTAAATGTCCGTTCACAGTGGGTGCATCTGAACACGTGGTCATTTCCACCATCATGCACCATCTTACGTCTCAAACGCTTGGTGTGTGACTTTTCTGCAATAATTTTCTCCTTTGACTTTATTCCATTTCTGATATTTGCCCTCCATGCAACACATTCAGCGGCGACTTGCTCCCAATGTGCATTATCAATGCCTGTATCAATCATGTCCCGCTTACACACATCTTTGTATCGTAGTAGAGGCCGACCCTGAGATCTTTTACCCATCTGTAATTCACCAAAAAAGATATCCTTTGGTATTCTACCATCATCCATCCTCCTAAGATGTCCTATCCATCTAAGTCTACGAAGACTGAGCATGGAATAAATTGTCACACAACCTGATCTTTCCAATACTTCAGTATTTGTGATTTTGTCTTGCCACTTAATACCAAGAATTCTTCGCAGACACCGCATATGAAAGCTGTTTAAATTGTTCTCTTGGTGTGAGTAAGTTGTCCAGGTTTCACTGCCATAGAGAAGAGTACTAAGGACACAGGCTTGATAGACAAGGACTTTTGTTTTGGCAGTAAGCTTCCTGTTCTCCCAGACTCTTTTTCTTAACCTGTTCATTGTTGTTGCTGCCTTACCAATCCGGATGTTGATTTCCTGATCTAGGGATAATTTGCTATTAACCACTGATCCTAGATATGTAAAATGGTCTACTATCTCTAGTTCAGCGTCGTCAATAAAGATTGATGGTACCCCATGTGCACCTTGTGACATAATCTGTGTCTTCTTTTTGCTAATTGTTAAACCAAATTCAGAACAAGCATTGGAGAATGCAGATAGTAGACATTGCAATTCTTCCTCAGAGTGGGTCGTAACTGCAGCATCATCTGCAAAAAGCAACTCTCTGATCAGTACCCTCCTAATTTTGGTCTTAGCCTTCAATCTCTGAGCATTGTAGAGGCCGCCATCTGAGCGTGAGTGAATGTATATACCACCATCCTGATCACGAAATGCATATTTCAGTAGAAGTGAAAAGTATATTCCAAAGAGGGTGGGAGCTAGTACACAACCTTGCTTAACTCCACTCTTGATTTCAAATTCTTCAGAAGTTGCACCATCAAACTTGATTATACCCTTCATGCCTGTGTGGAACGATTCCACAATGGACAGAAGAGTTGGTGGGCAGCCAATCTTCTTTAGTGCCTTGAACAGACCCTCACGACTGACCAAATCAAATGCCTTTGTGAGGTCGATGAAGGCAATAAACAGTGGTTGATTCTGTTCACGGCATTTTTCTTGCATTTGTCGCAATGAGAATATAATCTCCATAGCACAAAGCCTGGGCTAAAATATAGAGATCATGTGTTGCCCATGCAGCATGATCCCTCTCTCGGCCTGCCTAGTTCACTCCAGAGGAAAGGTAACACCCCTACATCTGGAACAAGACAAGCTGCAGAAGCTGCCGGATCAGCAAAGCAATGCTCTAACTGTCCGCCTGTCGGAGCTTCGATCCTAGACCAGTCGCCAACCAAGGCTTAGGGCCTGGTCTGCCCTGCCATGACAATTTTGTCTTTAGCTTGCATTTCCTCGCGCCAGGGTAAGGCTTGTACCCTCCCAATTGCGCTCTTCCGCCCGAAGCCGTTGGCACAATGTGGGGTGTCGGGTTTGGTAAGCACCGCCCAACGTTCGGCGCTTAGAAGAATTCAGGAGAATACTAATAAAAGAACATGTACATCAAGAGGCTGCCTAAAAACAAAAGATAGGAATATCATAATAGAAAAAGACCAGATTTTACATAAATGGTCAGATAATATGAAAAACCTTTATGATGATAACAGCGAAGCATCGTATAATAATCGAAATTATAAAGAAGAACCATCAATTTTGAAGATACCGGTTCAGAATTATGTTAACCATATGGAAACTGAAATTGCCATGGGTTTAGACAACATCATAACATAAGTGATCAACGCCTTAGGATAATATAGAAAAGACAAAGTCACCAGACGGCTGAACACAATATATGATACTGGAGATGTACCACCTGAATTATGTAATTATATATATATTGCAATCCCAAAGAGATCAGGAGCCTTAGAATATAATCGCAGTGTAATGAGCCAAATCGCGAAGATTTTGCTAAGAACTATCATGCAAAGAGTTAAACCCTTTCCAAAAACAATTGCAGCTTGACAGCAACTATCCTCTCAAAAACCTTCCCAAATATATTTTTAAGGGTGATGATCCTAAAACCGCTGAGCTTTGAATGATCCTTGAATGGTTTTGGTAGAGGGATGAGATAGCTGTGCACCCAGTCCTGCGGTACTGATGCTGTCCTAATGCTCTGTTTACAGCAGTCGGTCATCTCCTTCAGGTCTGCATCGCTCAAAGCCTTCATGTGGCCATATCTAACCCCATCAGGCCCTGGTGCCGTGTCTTTTGCCTTTTTCAAAATATGTTTAACATCTTCAACCCGTATGATGTCTTCATAATGCATGTTATTCATGTTGCCAGATAACTCCTCTCTAACTGCATCCCTGGTGTCCGCATCATTATGATCGGTCTGCTCTAAACATCTATAGAGAAACACCTCAACTTTCTCTTTGTCTATTGTCACGCACACCATCATCTCTATAAATTGTCCCCACTGTCATAGGCCGATCTTTTCTTTGCATTTGTCTGTGCAGCTTCCAGAATTTTCGCAGTGTTTTATCACCTCCAATCTCCTTCATGAAACATTCCCATTTTTCGTTTTTGGCTTCTTCAGCACAGAGCTTGAAAACCTCAACCTTATCTTTCTTGACACTTTCCGCTGTATCCGCTTCCTCTCGTGAGCTTCGGGGTGTCTGTCGCACTTTCCTTAGCTGCTTCACTGCAGCTCTCTTTGCTTTTCAAGTATGGTCTGTTTCTGGAGTTCACCATGGGGGGGGGGGGCAAAAAAGGAGTTTTAACAGTCCCTTTTCATGCCTCCTGTCTGAGGCGTCCAAGAAGGCAGTCGGTCCCCTCACTCCGGAAGGCCTTGCGTGCTCTCCCAGCGTTAAATTTCCTGGATTTAGAGATCAGGACTGAACACGGCATGGCCATGGTCATTCAAAACAGTCCACATTACATCAAAGACTGATGACAGGGATACAAGTGCCAAGTCAATAGCTGTGACTGCAACGCCATTCTAGTCGGCCTCCCACCATTTATGCAGACCACATCGGATTCCACCATGGCATCCGCAATGGGAATTCCCTATCGGTTTTCTCCACTACTGTCCCATTCTCTGTTCCTCGCATTTAAGTATCGACATATAAGTAGCCTATCACCTGGTAATTCCTCCAATTCCTTAAGCCAGTCTCAGTGTTCCTTTCTAACAAAACAGTCCACTCTGGCATATACGTTTATGATGTTCGAACTTAAGCCACCAATCTCCATGTGTATACCCTGGACCTCTCTTGCACTGTGATTCCACTGGCTCAAGTCAAGTACCACATGCTTCACTCCTTCCTTCACCAGCAACCCGTGCCCATGTCTCTTCTGCCCAGTAGGGTTTATATACATGGCGTACCCAGGACAATGATATTTGTCTGCATTTAGCTCCTGGAGCATGAGGATATCAAAATCATATATTAGCCTTTCCAATACATGACCTCTCTGCCTGGCACTACGACAGTTCCAGTATCCCACTCTTACATAGTTGAAACCTAGTCTCTACACTTTTCCTCTTGTTCTCCTGGCGCCTGCCCTCCTATTTCTATGCCTTCTTCTCACACCATTTCCTCGACTTCTCCTCCTCACTCTCTCTCTTCGCTAACCTCTGAAAGATGTGTCAAGCGCAGAGCACGTGCTCCGTAGCTCCGGCGACGATTCCCGTGTTTAATTAATTCCATAAGCAAAGTTTCGATATTGCAGGAAATAACCGGTCACTCTAGTATTGCCTGCATGCTAGGGAGGAGGCAAGGGATGTCTCGCAAGAGTCCATACACCCGCCCTGCCGGACAGACGTCCAACGTTCACGACCAGCTTACCTGTGGCCATCCAGTTCCTCAGCCCGCTGGTCCACCTTAATCTTTGGGGATTATAATCGGAGTTTTCCATCTCCTAGATTGACCGCTGTAATAGCTAACGGGCCCAATCAACCCGGGGGCAAGATTTTCCAGCGCCTCATTCCTGGCGAACACAGTAGACACATGCATTCGGGGAACAAAGCCAATGTCATACAATTTCTATCAAAAAGTACCTAATGCATAGTTAAAGTCACTGCACAACGGAAACATAACTCTCACAGGTAGATAGTTGAGCACCAAACTTAGCAGGGACATACAATTGTCATACAATATTTATAAATTAGTACATAATATACAGTTAAAGTCACTACACAAAGGAAACATAACTCTCGAAGGTAGATAACTGAGCGCCAAACAAAGCAGTGACGACATCAGTATTCTGGTTTGCTTCATACGGTGAGCTTTGTAGTACTGAGACACCAACATGACAATGCATGGGTAAATTACATAGCAGATCCTGTTGTGTTGTAGAGTGGTAGAGTGGTGGCAGACACACCAAATCCTGCACAATGTATAGTTCTGTGTAAAGTATCTGCTGCAACATCCTCTTCTTGAGAATGTCATTGTTTGTGACAGGTTCCTTGACAGATTAGGTAGTTAGTCTAAACCCACCCAAGCGTTGCATTTCAAAATCAAAAATTGTATAAGACCACTCTGTGCAGCACATATGGAGCAGTAAATGGCAGCTCCACCCGCCGCTCTGGAAATTAGCTACGTATGGCTGCATGTGTGGTCATCACTCCCTGAGTTTCCAATCACAGCCGTTGGGAAGCAACAACACGTTGAGTAGTAATCAGAAGTCAGCGCTGAACGTTATTTTAAGGCTACATATCTACCTCCAACGACACACACAAAACACACGTCAGCTGCCATAGCTCCCTAAATGGCGGACTTGTGTCGTGTATGATGCCACTGTGTTGACATCCACAAGAAATACAGTCGTAATTCTACATATGGTCCATGCATTATGCCATGATACTATGCAACGCACAAACGGACTAATATGTTTCAAATACATCCCAAACCATATTGTCCTGTGTGGATCTGATAACCTCAGTGTAAGACGTGTTTCCTGTAAATTATCATGGCTAGCAGCACCATTGTGTGATCGCCCCATTCACACACGGACACCCAGGACCAAACAAATCCGCCTCACATGGGTCACCAAAAAGAGCAACTTCCATCCTCATGGTACCAGATGTCATTATAACACTGACATTGGAACATACAACTGTGGGATGTGGATTTTAATTCCTAAGAATATTTCGTTACAATGTCTAGGGGGTATTATTGATTCTCTGGTCACTGGTTAGAATGCAGGGTGATCAGGGATAGTTACCACAAATCCCAGGAGAAAAGAGTTCAATCCTTGAAACAATGGCATCTGTGTGTAGGTTTCCCTTCCCACTTCATCACCCTTTTCATTGTCTCTAGTGCTAGAAGGATATTGATTGCTCACAACATATAAACAACCACTTGTTGGACACCACATTTACTTGATGTACACACCACTTTTGGACAAACAGTTCAGGTATTAACTCAAGATCTGCAGTTACATATATAGATGTGTAATAAACACTATGCATTTTCAGACAGGCATGGGAATGATGTGCATATTAGAACATAGTACCCAATGACCCCAGAAAAAACAACAACAATGTTATTACAAACAACACAACAACCACAAATTGGGTCTACTTTCATTTACCCTCATAATTAAGGCAAATAAAGATTAAATAGAACCCAACATAACATGTTTCTGACACCTTTTTCCATTCTCTCATTGTTAAAAATAATGAGTTGATGTCAAAATACTATACCATCTATATACCATTGGAAAAAAACTACTGACCTGTTACCTTCAGAAAAAAACAACAACACATAAACAGCATTTTGTATTACTAATTAAACTAATTAATAGTCATTTATCTCCTGGAGTGCGGTTAAGAGTTCATCTTTGCTGTCGATTAGATCCTTTTCCCATTATCTGGGTACCGAATTAATGCACTCAGTTATGTTCTTACTATTTAGTCACTGGTAATTGGCTGGTGCAAATCATACTTTATAATAGAAATTACACTCAATCACAAATCCATCCGTGGGCTAGAATATTCGAGTACTCTGTTGCAGTAGGCTCGGTGTCTTTTTTTGAAATTTGGGGCCTCAGGTGTGTCTAACTTTCCGGAATTTCCACTTAAGCTCTGCAGAAGGTACTTTACCATCTCACCATACATGGTGCCAAGTAGACGTCCATTCAGCTGCTCTGCTTTTAATATCAGAATCCCAAGTAGTTCAACAAAGATTTTACACCCACCAAGTCGCGAGTCTATAACCCATGGCATTTAGGTTGACATTGGACCAGCAAAGAGTAAGTCGTTATCTAGTCCAGTGTAGAACTTTATTTGACTGAGAGGCATCTCATGGTAGTATCTGTGACTAGGGCCACACTTGATCTATACCTACATATATCCACAGATGAATAAATCCAGCACAGTAACAGGTTTGCAAACAATTGGATGATTCCTCTTGTTGCAGATATAGAGACATTTAGCTGCTTTCATATGGTCTTTTATCTGATGGTGTTCAGGGTTTGGAACCTTGAGGTAATCTGGTTTCGTAGTTATGTTTCAGATGATATGCAGTTTGTACCTTGGTTGTATTGGCTTATGTGGTTCAGTGTCTTCTCCCCATTTGGTTGAGCCAGAACTTAGTGTTGAATAGCTGAATTCCATGTTTGACTGTTGCAGCTGTGAGACATTCTTTCGAAGACTTATCCATTGTTGGATATTAACTTGGTAACCCAACCAACAGTTGAAGGGCTTTCACTGTTGCTAGTTTTAGTAACTTGTAGGATTGTCCCATAGTTTCACTGATTTTGCTGAGTGATAAGGCTTATAGGTGATACTTCTCAGACGTAAAGCAGACGATACACTGTTGTCAGTTACTCTGTTGAATCTTCATCTTTGTAGATTATTAGATCTTGAAGTCCATCCTGGATATTCCTACTAAAATAGGACTTAATCACTCACCCAGTCAGTTGTCTTCTAATTTATCTGTTGCTCGCTATGGAGCTATTGAGCGCAGCAGTCCATGGGTATTTCTAGATGCAGACTATGGTTAGGACATTTACTTTATGGCTGGTGACCCAGGATCCAGATATAGTGATATAGTCCCACCACATTCAACCACCACCTGCTTCTCTTCTATAGAAAAGGGATGACAAGAATACAACACGAGCATTAACCTACTGTGTTATGGTAAAAGTTTACAACACAATTACAAACACAAATATAAAACAACAAGGGGAGAAGGGGAAAGGAGTGGGTGTCCACGTTCCACTGTCCCTCATTGCTGAGTAGAGCCATTCTGACTCTTCATAGTGAGTAAGGTATTTTCTCACTTATATTTTGTTCTGTTGTTACTGGGACTATTGGATGGGTGAAGTCATTCTGTCCATCCAACCTGTTGATATTGTCTCTCTCATTACTTGAAGAGAATAGCCTATACAGAATCCCTGTGGTTTCTAATGCCGCATCTTCCTTTCGGCACTATAATCACCACTAGGTCAAGGCTATTCAACATTGGCTTCTTAAGTACTGACCTACACATGGATTCTTACATCAACATCCTCTAATCCCAAGGTGCAACATTAAAATGTATATTCCCACAGGAAAAAGTAACAATCAGAACAAGGAAAATTCTCATACCAGAAAAAAACCATACATGTACATTTCTGTGATATTAAGTACATGATAATCATACATAATAATTAATCATAATGCTGATGCGGGGAGCCTTTGTTTTTGAATTTTCTCAGGGGTTAATCCATAACTAAAACATACATTGTTTTCCCCCACTGCGTACAGCCCATGAGGATAGTAATCGCTGTGATATATTTTGTCAATGACTGCTATTATTCGGAGGGTATTTATACGAATAACTTATGCCGCATGGTCCAGTCTTCTGAATATTGCAAGCAATTTATTCACAATCTTCGCTTCTGTTCCTACTACGGTGAGGTGATGCGGATTGAATCCTATCCGAACATTGATTTGGATCACGCGTTTACTTCCTTTGTTCATGAATTTATATTCTTAAACATGGCGTCCCTATCAATATTTTATGAAATGATTACATGTCCCTCCTCATATGGAGTGGTTACTAATCTGTTAACAAAAGGATGGTACTAAAATTTAGCACTATAGTTCCAAGTTACAGATTATGATGTGGCGAAGTATTTTATCCCCTGACTAAGAGTCAGGAATATGCGTAATCATTTGTATGTCCCCGCATGGATAAAACACCTTTCTATAGTACATAGATTATTTGCAGATTTCTAAGCATAAATAGTGAGCTATTGTTCACAGTGCATAGAAGTTTTAACATAGGAATATGAAATTGACAGACACTAGTTCTTTACTATGAAGTATGAATCAGGGGTCTGCTCCTACATTGAGAAAATCTCTAGAATGTGTTTCAGACATGAGAGTTGATACTTTATGTGTACTACAGTACACATAATATTCATAGGTTATAAACACTACTAGTTAGATATAAGTTCATAATGCCTATAAAAGATATTAACATAAGGATTAGAAATTGTAAAACATAGGAAAAATTACAGCGTGGCAGAACATGTGCTTCCTTAGTAAACATCATCCAGCCTGGTTTAAGAGAATTGTAACTAATTCTTAATTAAACATACTGGTCTATGTAATACATAAATATATCTTAATAATGTAGATATCACATACCAATTGGCTTGCAGAGAATGATGATTTTAAAAGGCAATATACTTTTCCCTACACGGGAAAAGAAACCCCACCCGGGGAACACACGTCTGTTTCCTTTGATTGTCTGCACTCAAAATGGCTACTTTAGTCCTTTGTTTTCCCATCAGTCCCGGTCTTGCCAGGTACGTCAAAAAATTAAAGCCAAATAGATTAAGCTGCCACGGTCAGTCTATCGCTGTTTTATTTTCTCCTACATTAAGTAAGTTACTTAAACAGTAATTGAAAGGGTTTGTTTATTTTTAAGGGGGTCAATGCTTAGGAAAGGGTAGGGACGTTTTTATTATATTACAACAACCTTGTCCATACCCTCCATATTACAATTTTATTGTGTCACTGTTTGAAACAGACCTGTCACTGTACTTCACACCTTGAGCTCTGTAGTATTGACACAACACCATGACAATGGTGATTCCACAGCAGATCCTGTTGTAGAGTTGTGCCAGACACAATGAATATGACTTGATGGCTAGTTACTTACTGTGCTGCGTCTTCATCCACCTCATGAAAGTCAATTGAATGGATTTCCCATGCTATCTAACGTATGCGAAAAAACCGCTAGCGATAGACAGCACTGATGTTCACCAAGACACACTTCCATTTGTTCGCTGTCTTGCCACGTTCCTCTGTGACAAACCAGGTAACGATGACATGAGTTCTGCTGATAATGTTGACATAAGCGTAGTAAATGTTTGGGCACTAGTAGGAACACACGGTGCCGATGATCTATAAACAAGACTGCTTTTAAAAGAAATAAGTGTTAAAAGTTCACTGGGACCGTTGGAGGACGATACTTGCCTCGCATCCTGCTTGTGTTTGATTGTTAGTTCTGTGTACAACAAGTGTCCAATGCAAGACCGTGTACTGACGAATGTCTTGCTCTAGACAGATTTGGCATCTTTTCTTCTGGCTGGGAACAGAAATTCGTTGATCTCTTGAAAAAGTTGAGGCGTTCCACTGCCGGAACAAAACAAACCAAAGGAAATACACATTTCGACTAACGGGCGGAAAGATTGAACACCATCTTACCCCAAGGGCTGTCATTCTGTCTGAAATTATAAGAAGAGACAGATTAGGTCGTCAGCAGGAAGCAGTAGATACTACAATGTAATATACAATTAAATGGAATTATTCTAAAACATGTGAATCGGTACAATTTTATCGGAACGGTCATAACATCTGATTGGAGATGCCTTGAAGAGATTAGAACAAGAATCGCCATGGCAAAGGTAGCCTTTTCAATATGAAAAACATACTGATCAATAAAAAGATGTCAATTGCAACTATAAAAAAGAGGGCTGAGGTGATATTAAGAACCTATACTTTTGTATGAATATGAATCATGGACAATGAGCAGATAAGCTGAAAAACCTCTGATAGCTGTGTAAATGTAGTGCCTGAGGAAAATGCAAAGAATACCATGGACAGACAGACAAACCAATGTCCAAGTCCTGGAAGAAACAAATTAAAATCGTGCACTGATTACAGAAATTAGACGTACACAGTAAATATTATTTTTTTTTTTGGGTTACGTTATGAGAAGAAATAAATTGGAGACCTTTATGACAACTGGCAAGATTGAGGAGAAGAGAGCAAGGGGAAGACATTTAAGTAAATACGTGGATACTTGGCCAAAAGACAATATCAGACTAGAACACTGAGCTGATCCACGACTCTGGTGATCGCGTGAAATGGCGAAACATGACTGGTCACGAATATCGGCATGGCAATAATGAATGGATTATTATCCGCCTTGGCGTTGGGCATGAAATCTCAGTGTCCTGCATTGTAAGAAAAACGTATTTTTCCGGAAATTTCGGCATTACTATCTGTGAGTATTCAGTGACACAGCGATCCTTATTTCAATATGAGGACCATCTTTGAAAAATGCTGCGAGTACAGTACAGAACTTTATACTTGTTTCATAGAATATATTGAAGCCTTCGATTGTACTAAACATCAGCAATTGTGACAAAACATTAAGACACAGGGTTTCGAACACATCTGGCCCACACAATTGAACCAATGTATCACCAACAACAAGCAGTTTTCAGCGTAGATGGTGAAATTTCAAACCAGTTTAAGTTAAAGAACAACAGGGAGCACAGTGATGCATTTTCTCTACGTCCAATTTCAAATTACAATTAGAACTGTCATAAATGATGAAACAAGGGATAATGTGTATTGCATCATGATTAGTGGAAATACGATTCCCTAACGCAGATTCGGTCTTCGTCTGAAACAGTTCTTAAGGATTAGATTATAACTGATAGGCATGTCTGTCAAAAGATATAATGAGTGCTAAAACGCATTTTTGAATATGTTGTGATGAGTTTAGTCAAAATTTGATCTATGGGTACCGAAGAGAGAGAGAGGAGATAAAAGATAAATTCAACGTAGAGGTGTAGAACAGATTTAATGCATTGCCCGATATGGAAATATTATTTCATGATATCAGCGACCAATGGGAAATATAAACTGATTCTATGCCGTGTGCCAGTAGATCGGAGCACTGGAACGGTTTTGGCCCCCGTGTGCCAGAAAGTCGGATCAGTATAAACAGTGCTTTATTTGTTCCAGTTCTCTTAATCCTTCCACAATGTTTAGTGCTCTTCCGGTAAATTAAAATATTTAGTTTCCGCCAGTGTCAAACATGTCGCTGTGATATTTTGATGATCCATGTGTGATAGAATCGAGTGTTTAGATGTTTGTTTTGGTTATTTGAGAATTGGCAACGCCTTCTAAATTGCGACCGTTTAGATTTTCATCAAATTAGAGCTTGAAACAAATTTAGATTATAGTTATTCTGATTTAAAGGTCTTTATGATAGATTATAAAACTAATACTACGTGCAGTAGTCAGTAGTCAGTTTGATTGTTTAATAGTAATTGAAAACCGTCAACCAAGCTGCATAAACAACCATCACAAAAATAAAGATAATAGGACGCAAGAAATGGATGACAGAAGACATCTTAAAACACATGGAAATAAGAAGAAATAACACAAATAACAATTAAAAATAAGAGATTCACAGGAAAATTAGGAAGCTATGAAAAGAGGCAATAGAAGCATGGCTTGAGGAAAATTGCAAGGAAATTGAAAACCAACACAACACACGAAATACCAAATTAATGCACAAAATAATTAATGACCTCACTATCAAAAGAACACACACATCAACGGGTTGCCAAAACCCAAAGATGGCAAAATCATAATAGAAAAATATCAGATTTTAAATGCGTGGTCAGATTATGTGAAAGACCTGTATGATGATACAAGAGAAGAACAATATGATCATCGGGATAATAATGAAGGATCATCACTTTTGAAGATGGAAGTTCAGAATGCTCTTAGCCATATGAAAACTGGCAAGATCCCGTGTACATACAACGTCACAATAGAAATGATCAATGCCTTAGAAGAATATGGGATAGACCAAGTCAGTAGACTGCTGAACGCAATACATGATACCGGAAATATAATTCTGGAATTATGCAAATCTATATTTAGTGCAATCACGAAGAAGTCAGTAGTCTTGGAATCTGATCATCATCGAACAATTAGTATAATAAGCCACATCACCAAGATGTTGCTGAGACTTAACATGCAAAAATGTCAGGAAGATAATGCAACCCGAAACAGGAGAAGAACAATGTGGGTTTGTAGAAAGCAAAGGTACAGTAAATGCTGTGTATGTATTGAGAACAGTAATTGAACGTTCTATAGAAGTAAACAAAGATCTATATCTTTGCTTTATTGACTACACCAAAGCTTTCGATAAAATGAGGCATATCGACATGATAAGATTGCTTGAAGACATCCAAATTGATGGAAAAGACTTGTAATAACCATATATTGGAAACAACAAGCTGCCATTATAATTGATAATGATGTAGGTCAATATCAGCCTATTAAAAGAGGCGTGAGACAAGGATGTTTAATGTCTCCAGATCTATTAATTTTTACTTGTAGAGTGAAAATATTTTCAGAAATATAGAAGATATGGAAGGAATCAACATTGGGGGAGGATACATCAATAACATTAGATATGCAGATGATACAGTCCTGATTGCAGACAATGAACAGTTCTGCAAAATTTAGTAGATGCGGTTGTTGCACACAGTGAACAGCAGGAGTTAGAATTGAATAATAAGAAGACACAGATTATGGTCGTCACTGGGTAGAAAAAATACCACAATGTAATATACGAGTAAATGGGCGTATCCTTAAGCAAGTGAATAGGTACATTTATCTCTGAACTGTCATAACATGTGATGGGAGATGCCTTGAAAAGATTAGAACAAGAATTGCCATTGCGAAGTTAGCCTTTTGCAATATGAAAAACATACTAACCAATAAATAAAATATCAATTGAAACGAGAAAAAGAATGTTGAAGTGCTACATAGAACCTGTAATTTTGTATGAATGTGAAGCGTAGACAATTTGCAGTCAAGCTGAAAAACATCTGATGGCTGTGGAAATCTGGTTTCTGAGGAAAATGCAAAGAATACCATGGACAGACAGGAAAAACCAACGAACAAGTCCTTCAAGAAACAAATGAAGATCTTCAACAGATAGAGTCATTAGACATAAACAGTCAAATGTTTTTGGTCATGTTATGAGAAGAAATGACTTTTAGAACTTGGTGACAACAGTAAGGATCGTAGGTAAGAGACCAAGGGGAAGACTGAGAAGTAAATCCTGGATGGCTTGGCTGTCAGAGTCTTGCGTAGAGCAGGAACTGTGGCTCGTATCTTGACAAGTGTGATACTAAATATGTTTATCAAATAACGCGAGGCGAATAACCGATGATATAATTCGCGCTCTTTATTCGCGCACTGCACACATCAGAAACAATACAGGCGTAGCGCAATCACAATCCACAATATCAAATAGATCATAAATACAAGCAATCAATACATCAATATAATAATACATCAATGCACTCCACTTACAAGTCAAACACACAGGCGTTCCATCTCCAACGGTCATACAGGCTATCGATCAATACATGCACAAACTCTCAGGCCGCATTCACACCTCTGTCCAGTACGGCGCCCAAGCCCAGTCTAACTGGCCTTTTAGCACACGCCTCAGTTGTGCTCGAGTCACCTTGCGTGACCCCCAATGTTCACGCTGTGTTCCAGCTGACCCCCGACTGCTTAGCATCGCTTAGTGTTGATTGCCTGGCGTTGTCGACAACGCCGCGTTATAACTGTAGTGTTTATCATAGTTCAGCGTTGCATTGTCGGGCGTTGGTATAGACAACGCGTTGTAACTCCGGGTGAAACTCTGACATTCTCCCCCCCCCCCCCCTTTTCTCATGAAAGGTTTTCCTTTCATGTACTCTATTTAGCTGTTCTTTATCTTGTCAGAATCGAACTTTGCACTTCATCTGACGTAAATCTTTGGTTTTTCTTAATATATACAGGCGATTAGTAAACAATATGCATACAATCTCCATGCCTACCCATCAAGCATACTTGTCAAGTACAATCAATTCCATGGATTTTACCTCGCTGAGACACAGCCAGTCCTGTAGGTTACGGCTAACTTGCCCCTACCTCTCGACCAAAAACAAAAATTACAAATAATCAGGTCAGCCTGTGAGTATCTACCTATAAGATAACTCCGACATTGGACATCTACCCTTATCCCATAGAATATCCAATGAAGGTCTTCAGTTTTGGCAAGTTTCCCCATATACACATGACGTCACATTGACGTGTTACTCATTAGGCAAACATGGTAGTTTCTATACATATTTACACATCACTAACAATTTTTAGTTATGTCCCTTGGTTATTGTACAAAAGTTAGGGACAGTAATTTTATCGTGCTTTCAAGAAAATAAATTACAAGTAACCTTTCCTTTCTTAGTGTCATAATTTGATACTTATTGACAAAAGTGCACAAAAGGTCACTATTGTGAAAAAGTAAATCAAGGTACGATGCTGAGATTACATCTAACAAAACGCGACATATAAAATTTCGTATATGGAAATGTTTCATACCCAAATTTTCATACAATTGTCATAAATTTATAAACATTTTAGTATCGTCTGCTAACTTTCAAATTAATATGCAAATATAATGGAAGTGTAGAGCTGTGTTGTTGTACACATGTGTTATGTTGACATTCACATCAAGGTCTTCCGTTCTAGATAGACTTTAAATATACGGAGCACCCAGTTCTTGTCATCAGCTGTTGGATAGCTTCTTCCTTCTTATTTTCGGATTAGGTTGTCATGGTCATCATACGTACTTGTTAAAACGTCGTGGACCATCTTTGTAGATGTACTCAGGATTACTTGAATCTGTTTAAGCTCGGTAAGTCTTTGGGTTCTGTAGTACTGTCCTGTGACACTTGTGGTGCCTATTTCTTATAATATTACATATTTACAATAGTAATGGCATTCTTTCACAACTCTCACAATTATCCGACACATTCATTCACATAATAATAATAGTATGTACACAATTTATTTACAATGGGAGATTCAATCTTCCCTATCACACCGTTCTTCACAGCGTAACTGACATGAAGTCACAATTGGCTGTGGTGTTGAGCACCATTTATTTTGCAGTTTATACACCATCTGCACTGTGCTTGGGTGTTACCTGGCTATTGGGTGAGCCGTATGGACATCTAGATAGAAGATCGGCCAGTGAGTTATGTGAGCCTCTTATATGTCTGATTTCGAAGCTATAATCCTGCAGAAGAAGGGACCATCTTGCCACTCTGTGGTTACTTGGGGTTCCACTGGTGATAAATGTCAACGGATAATACATAAATTTCTTAGTGTAATTTGTTTCTATAATGAAGTGTTTACCTAAAAGAAATTTTGAAAGTTTACGTACCGAGAACACAAGAGCGAGGGCTTCAAGTTCCGGCGTGCTGTAATTTCGTTCACTGGTGTTCAATTTCCGAGAGACGTAGTATACAGGGTACAATATTTGGTCGTGCTCTTGAAGCAGTACCCCTCCAATGGCTACGGAGCTCGCATCGCATGTTAGCCTGAAAATAGTGCTAAGATCGGGTAATTTTAGAATAGGTTCACTGGAAAAATAAGATAGTACTTTCGCAAATGCAGGCCTTAAACGTTCGCTATTTACAATGACATTAGGATGTTTGTTTTTTAATAAATCAGTGAATCATTTGGTCAATTCAGCAAAATGAGGAATAGATTGTCTATAATAATTCAAAAGCCCTAACATACTTTGCAACTCTTTCTTGGTTGTTGGAAGCGACAGTTTCAAAATTCTAGACATGATGTTATCGTCAGTTGATATAAAGCCATTTGAGATCTTATAGCCCAAAAATGAAATTTCTTGAAAGGCTATATCAACTTTGGATGGTTTTATTGTCAGGCCATGTTGTCTAATCCTCTCGAATGTCTGCTGTAGTGCTGTTATGTGGTCCGTGATGTTCTTTGTATGTATGCAAATGTCGTCCGTGTACCAAATGATGTAGAAATGCCTGTCAAAAGTCGATTTGTCATTCGGACAAATGTTGCTGGAGCATTAACTATCCCGAATGGCAACTTGCACCATTCGTATAGTCCCCAGGGTGTGGCAAATGCTGTCAGATATATGCTGTCAGCATGTACAGGTATTCGTATTCAAGTTTAGTAAAGTAACGTGAGACTGTCAGTTCAGTTAGTATGTCTTCACAGTTGCTCATTGGTTCTAAATCCAACTGTGTAATGCTGTTAAGTTTCCTATTGTCAACACAGAGTCTTATTGTGTTGTCCTTTTTTTTCACAATGACAATCGGTGAACAAAAATGTGATTTGTGAACGTCGGATGATATGGTTTGCTTCTAAATCAATAATTTCTTAGTGTAATTTGTCTTTGTAGTGTATAAGAATGGAATATGGTCTGCATTTTATTGGGATGTCAGACGTCAAAATAATATGATGATGCACTAAGTCTGTCTGTCCTGGGTTGTTAGAAAAAATTGTACTGTAGTCTTGTAATACTTGTCTGAAACTGTCGGTCTGTGTCTGCGTCAGCTTGGGATTTACCTTTATGTCCAGTAGGTTGGTTGTCGTGTCCAGTACTGGTGTTGGTATCTCGTCAGTATCGATGTCGTCTGTCTGGTCCACTATTGTTGTGCTTGCTGTAGTCTCTACTTGTTCGTCGTCCCTGTGGTAATATGGTTTAAGCATGTTAAAATGAAAAATCTTGTGTTTGTCCCTAATTGCAATTTCGTAATCTACTGTCGAAATTTGTCGTAACACTTTAAACGGTCCTTGCCATGAGTCTGTGAGAAGATGTCTGTCACTTGGCAATAGAAGAAGAACGTCCTGTCCTGGCGTCAGAGTAATTGTTCTATTTCCTCTGTTAGCGTATTGTCGGTAGATAGCACCGGATTTTTGTAGTGCTTCTTTCGCTAACACACATGATCTCATGATTCTATCGCGCAATGATGTTACATGTTCATACGATGAAATGGGTGTAGATATAGTTTTACTTTCAGTCAGCATAGACTGGTACAAAGATAATGGGCCGCGTGGTTTGGGACCATATACAATTTCAAATGGTGAGAATCCAGAGCTGAAATGTTGCACTTCTCTATATGCAAATAAATAGCAGGTAGATACGTGTCCCAACCTTCGGGATGTTCTTGGGTTACTTTTGAGAGCATATGTTTAAGATCGCCGTTAATCTTTTCTATGATACCCGTGGAGTGTGGGTGGTACGGGGTGTTAAAACATTGCTTCACCCCCAACATCTTAGTAAAGGCTTGTGTAGCTGCGGATATAACTGACTACCCCGATCTGAAAGGATGGTATCAGGGAATCCTACCCTTGCAAAAATATGGAAGAATACTTCCATGATGTCTTTGGAAGTTATGTTCTTCATCGGAATGGCTTCTGGCCACCGACTACATAAATCAATTATTGTTACAATATATTTAGTTCCTCTCGATGTTACGTGGTTAAGAGGACCAACTATATCGACCGAGATCTTTTCAAACTGTCTACTTGCCAAATCAGTGATTTGCAGTTCTGCTTGCGGGTGTTTCCCCTTTTTGACAAGCTTTTGCCAGATGTCACACGATCTGCAATACAGTTTGGTATCACTGCAAAATTTAGGCCAATAGAATTGAGTAAGTAACCTTGCTCGTGTTTTAGCATACGCCATATGACCTGCAAATGGTATGTCATGCGCTAGCTGTAATGCTTGGTTGCGGTTTTCTGAAGGTAGCACCGTTTGTTCTGTAGTGCTAGAACCTTAGGTATAGTACCGTGTCAGAATTCCGTTTTTTCAGAGCAAAATACCATTTAACGTTCTTTGCTACTCGTGGCTTTTGGCCTATTAGGTTAAAATACTTCTGCAAAGATCGATCGGCTTTTTGAGCTGTTATAAATTTCTCCCTGGTTGTTTCAGGAGATGTGACAACTGGGCTTATTAGCTGTAAAGCCTCTGTCTGATCGATTCGATCTTGCATTTGAGCAGTAGATCTGGTTACTGCATTTGTAATATCAAGGTTATCATTTACATTACAACTTGGTGTTACATTCAAACAACTACCTTCATGTGCTGACGTTGCCGAATTGGCATATATACATTCATTTACAGGTGGTAATACATCATGAATGGTGATTTGTGATGAAGGTGAAATGGTATTATCAATGTTACAAGTGACAGTCGATATAATACTGTCATGTGGCATATCATTTACCTCAGGAAGGTTACCATTGATGACATCGCAACAATGATTGGTTAATGCTGCGCATTTGACCTTTCCTGTAAGAAATCGTGTACTTATGTATGCCCATGCAAGCGGGAATCTCTCGATGTTACCCGAGAAAGTTCTGCATGTAACATATTTATCACTATATTGTGATGGTAAAATATAGTCTCTCTTAATGCCAATGAGGGTACTGCCGCTATCACGTAAAACGGTGGCAGCTCTACCATTAATATACCCATGGTGGATATTTAATTTACCTTGGGAGTTGACTACTAAATTGGCTTCCTCATTTGTAACAGGTATGGAATGGACGCATGTCAAAATGCCATCCTCATGAAATTGATCACAGATAGTACATTTGTCGTGTTGAAACACATCAATAGAATGTTCTGCGTTTACATGGTGATCTTCTACACTTTCATCTTCAGAGGAAGAACTATCAATCATGGCTGCATTAGCCTTTCTGACATAGCTTTGGCTTTACAATCTTTCCGCCAATGGCCGTACGCCTTACAAAGGAAGCATTTGGTGACACGTCTGTATATCTTTCTTTCTTTGTCTTGCTTCGCTATGTAGTTTTGTAAGTAAGACATGTATCCAGGATGTTGGTAACACATTTCACTTTCGTTGTGTGACAAATGGCAATATTTGCATTGGTTAAACTGTTCAGCAGATTGCCTATAGGGCTTTTGTTTGTTGTAGGGCACTGACTTAGATCTATCATATGTAGCGGCTGCTACAAAGTCTGTGCTAGTCAGACCAGTAATGAAACATTGTTTATTGGCTGAAAAATAACCTGAGCCACGACTTTCAATCTGTTGTACACTTTCACACTGACATTCTAATAGAAATTTCGCATATGAAGGTGGGAGAGATGTGATAATTTTATCTCTCAAAATAAGATCTGTCAATCTATCAACATTACCATTCACTTTGGCTGCTGACAGCCACTTAGAAAAAACATTCTCTATTTCTGAGATGTAATCAGAGAACGTTTGTTTTGGTTTAGGAGACAATTTACCAAACTGTTCTCTGTAGCCTGCTTCATCTAGCAGAAAATGAGACATAATTTTTGTCTTAATATATTGATAATCTTTCTTCAGGTCATTTGGAATAGACTCTATCACTTTCAGAGGTTCTGCAGAAAGACTTCTCATGTATATTATACTCCATTGTGACTTTGGGATCTGGTAATTATCCATAATACATTCAAAATTTTGTGTGAAAGCTGCTATGCAATCACCTGTGGTGTAACTTTTAATCAGCCCTTGGTATTTCTTGTATGGCTGATCTTTGTCAGATTTTGTATCTTCCTTTTCTTTGGAAGTTTCTGCTTTCAGCTGTTCAATTTTTAGCTGCACTTCAAGCTCTTCTTTCTTGGTTTGGGCTAAAATTTCAGCTTTTCTTATTTCTGCATCTGTTTCTGCTTGCTTAAGTTTTAAAGCAGCGTCTGACTCTGCCTGTTTAAGTTTCAAAGCAGTATCTGATTCTGCCTGCTTAACTTTCAGCGATCTTTCGGCTGCTCTCTCATCACGTTCATTAACCTTCTCCTGTAGTAGGAAGTATTCTGCAAACTTTTTCTCACTCCAGGCCCTTAACTCTTCACCAGAAAGGTTCATCTTTAAACCCATTTCGATGTACTCATTTAAACTAGACATGATGAACAATATGTATGATGAAATAGATAGACATAAAATTAATAATGTTGTTAGTAATTTAAGTTCAAAAGTTTACAGTACTTAATATTACAGCTTATGTTTAGGACTGATGAACGAAAGTATAAGGAAAAGAAAAAAAATTTTTATACTCAAGTACCCCTGAGGCAATGTGTCGGACAATGGCTGAACAGTACTGCCCGAAACCACACTGGTTTTTAATTCAGGTCGACCAAAAAATTTCGGAGTTTACAAGGGACAGGTGTAGATGACACCAAACAACCTATTATTTTTGGAACAAGAGAAATTAGAACATGTGCAAGTGTGTGGTGTATGTAATGTCACTTAAGTTTTTGTAGGTTTGTATGTCGTCAAGTATTGTTGTTAGTCGTTTCACCACCCTCAACAACTCTCTTTTCACACTTTCCAGACTTTCCGCTTACACTACTTCTACTCAATGACATTCAAGGACATGGCCGCCATTTTTGTTTTTATCTACTTCACTAACTCGGTTGAAATTTACTAAGTCCAAAGACGAACTTATGGTTTCAATAAATCAACCTGAAAGATAGTATTTATCTGTTAAATTATTATCTACACGCTCGCGTTTGTTCAAAACTCGCACTTTATACAAACAATTGATTAAAAAACTCGACAACAGTAACCACGTTCGGACTTATTTAACACTGTACTTTTCGTATTTAACGGTTCAAATCCAATGAGGACGAAGACCCCACGTTCGCACTTGTCAGAGTCTTGCGTAGAGCAGGAACTGTGGCTCGTATCTTGACAAGTGTGATACTAAATATGGTTATCAAATAACGCGAGGCGAATAACCGATGATATAATTCGCACTCTTTATTCGCGCACTGCACACATCAGAAACAATACAGGCGTCGCGCAATCAAAATCCACAATATCAAATAGATCATAAATACAAGCAATCAATACATCAATATAATAATACATCAATGTACTCCACTTACAAGTCAAACACACAGGCGTTCCATCTCCAACGGTCATACAGGCTATCGATCAATACATGCACAAACACTCAGGCCGCATTCACACCTCTGTCCAGAACGGCGCCCAAGCCCAGTCTAACTGGCCTTTTAGCACACGCCTCAGTTGTGCTCGAGTCACCTTACGTGACCCCCAATGTTCACGCTGTGTTCCAGCTGACCCCCGACTGCTTAGCATCGCTCAGTGTTGATTGCCTGGCGTTGTCGACAACGCCGCGTTATAACTGTATCATAGTTCAGCGTTGCATTGTCGGGCGTTGGTATAGACAACGCGTTGTAACTCCGGGTGAGACTCTGACAGGCATGGACGAGACCGGAACATGGAGCTGATCCACTACTCTGGTGATCGAATGAGATGGCAAAACATGACCTCCCACGCTTATCGGCATGGCACATGATGGATGGATGAAGTTGAGATAAAAATCAGCAAAACATAATGCAGGAAATTCCCATGCACACTCTGTTCTTGTCCATAACAGCTAGCGAAGAGTCCCAATGCTAATGGTACTAGTAGCAGTCTGATTACATGTCCGCGTGGCCTTTCCTCGGGGTGTCGGTCACACCCTACAGCAGCATTCTCTCAAAGCTGCCACGATCCACCCATTCATCTGCACTGTATACACGATTCCAAATTGGGCACATCTGCTTCATCATGCGCCAATACTCACCAGGTTGTGTAGACCTAGCCAATCTGCAAGTGGAAATACACAAGGCAGGAGTACAGGAGAACGGTCAAATATCCCTCCAGCAGATTGTGTTGAGAACGATGTACTAACAAGGAATTCCTACTTGATGATGATGTTAATTCCACTTGTGTATATGTTCACATATACGTTAAGTATTAAAAATTTAAGTATATGTAGACATCTATTTAAGTGTTTGCATGCATGCGTGCTGAAATGCATACATGCATGTGCACTCCTATTTCTGAGTACGTCTGTCTGTCTGTCTGTCTGTCTGTCTGTCTGTCTGTCTGTCTGTGTCTGTCTGTGTGCGTGCGTGCGTGTGTGCTTGTGTGTGTGTATGTATGTATGTATGTATGTATGTATGTATGTATGTATGTATGTATGTATGTATGTGTGTATGTGTGTATGTATGTATGTATGTATGTATGTGCGTGCGTGCGTGCGTGCGTGTATATATGTATGTATGCGTGCATGTTTGTATGTTTGTATGTACGTATGTGTGTGATCAGGCGGGCGGTCAGGCAGGCCGCCAGGCAGGGAACAACACTCCCAGGTAATTCATTGCATGAGTCTGTTCCACAACTTATGAGTATAAACTTAACTCTTGTTTGGTTGTTGCAATACGGGTCTATGTCTGTATATGTACGCGTATACGTGTGCGCTATAGCCTTTTCACCAGCTTTTTACATTTTAATAAATATATCGTTTCTTGATTTCTTCCTTAGTCAGTCCTCAAGACTTCACACTTCAGCTCATGGTAGCTAACGGTACCGCAGTAGAATGCAGCGATATGTCAACATCCTTGGTCAGTGATACATTGCTGGACATTCATTGCCAGCAGGGTGCATTTTTTCAGAAGCTGAGCATTACCGGGGCTGGGGTCAAGTGGTTGTGCTCCGTGATGGTTAGTGGAGGTAAGTACTATGAACATTGAACCATTATTCGTGTCACAATAAAGACAATTAACAGCATAATTAGAACAGTTTATAGTGTTCATTACTACTATGAACTACCATCTGAATGACTACTATCTGAGTGACTACAACGTTATCTGAATGACTACTACACTATCTGAATGACAACAATACTATCTGAATGAGTACTATATTGCATGAATGACTGCCTTCTGAATGACTACAAATCTTTCTGAATGTCTACTTTAGTATATGAATGACTGCTATCTGAATGGATGCAATATTATCTTAATGACGACTATATTATTTGATTGATTGTTGTCTGGATGACTACAATATTATCTGAATGACTGCTATCTGAATGACTACAAAACTATCTGAATTAATACAATATTATCTGAACACTGCTATATAAATGACAAATATACTCTATGAATTACTACAGTCTGAATAACTACTATACAATCTGAATGTCACTAAATTGGCTAAAGTCGCTCCGGGGCGGGCAACCACTCAGTCAAAAAATCATTTTCTCCTACTGGTGTTTAGATCTGGGTGCAGTTTAAGATCCCTTAACTCTGTCAGAAGGGACTAATTACCACCCCATGTCCCAGAGAGAAAATGCGGAACAAATGTATGTTATGCTGATTTACGACACCGCCACTAGATACTCAAGAAAACAGCCAATAAGTGGCTCGTTGAAAAGATAGATTTAGTTGTTCTTGTTATCATCAGTAGTGAGAAAGATGAATTATGATATGCATAATAAGCTTGTTACTTAAGAGCTGCATACGCAAGGTACCTCCCTGACATAATCTACTCCTATGTCGGTTCCTAGACCAATCAATTAATCAATCTACTCCTGGAATATATGTTCGAAACTCCACTAAATGTTTTAACTATGTGTCCACTTATTTAAGCTACAAAAACATTTATAGACATTTAGAATTCATACCGACAAATTGAGTTTAAAATACATCAACAGCGTTTATTATTGCTGTACTGATACTGACCGAGACGCCACGTCACACTGAATCAATACTATACTATCTGATTGACCACTATCTGAATGACTACTGTACTATCAAAATGACTACCACACTCTATGAATGACTAATATACAATTTTGAGTGACTATTAAATGAAGAACTAATATACAATCTGAATGACTATTATCTAAGTGACTATAGTATGTCCCACAAAGAATGCCTTCATTCACGATCAATTATTTTGAAAACTGTCTGTTGCATCGTTATGAAATTTTTCCAGCCGTCTTATATTTACCCCCACTCAAGGAATATGTCTTTGATAGGTCCAAAAAACAACTTAAATCATCGAAAGCGGCGACATTCCTTTGATGTTTTGCTGAACAACTAGTGATTTCTCGCTAACACATTTATGTTTACAGTAATGGGAGACACGCCAATTCAGATTACACACAAAGGCGTATCTGGATTCGTATGGGAGTCGGTGCTATGAAAGAAGTAGCTTAAAATCGACAGGGTCGGCTGCATTGCACCGGGTTTTTATACCATAAGGCTCAGTTTCTTTCCGCAGCAAGTAAAGCGTCGCACAAAGCACGAACTCCGTAACTCCAGCGACGACCCTTGGGAGTCTCCGAAAAAATGCACTCGTGAAATGAAGGACGCGGCCCGGAATCTAACATACAACCTTCGGAGCCCGAGTCAGACGGCTTGACCACCTCACCACGGAGAATCCCGAGAGGGGTGCAATGTGTAATATTAGTAAAGACAGAGAATTTACAGAGGCACGGGGTAAATAATTTGTAAATTAACAGGAAAGTAGAAGGAAAATATTTCTCACCTTATTTTTCATTTCCTTCTTGTTTCTTCAGCTGCTGGTTAATAAAGTGTACACAAGTATTCATGTTAGCTTTTTATATTGAGTTCGTGAAAGCTTCCAAATAGCTGTGCGTTAATGTGCGTAGGAGTGACCAGAAATGATACCGCAATTTAGTCATCATGTTTCCATTTTTAAGGATATGTTCAGCTGTCTGTGTAGTTTGTTCACACGTACACATGGGTGACAGACCCGCTTTGAGTCTTCGTGAAAGACTGTCTACTCTGCTGTTTACCGTTCAGAGACGGAACATGATTACTTGTTTTGCACTATGAAAATAGTTGTCAGTGTCTCTGTAGTGAGCTTTCTTCTTAACGACCAAGATGTTGGTCCTCTTTTCATTGAAGTTTATAGATTGATTCGTATGCACGTGTGTTGTCCCATAATTTGACAACGTGTTTGCTCTCACGTTTCTTGTTATGCCACAATATGTCAGTTTTCACCGCAATATTACTCTTCTGTAGGTGTTCAATGCGTTTAGTTTGTGTGTGTGTGTGTGTGTTTCAATACAGTTGTTTGTCACCGCTGAGGGCTTGCGGAATTGAAAATTCATCATTGTGGAATACAAACTGTTGCCATTGACATTATGCTGATGCTGTAATGTTTAGGGCCTTAGATTCGTCTGAATAGTTGGAGCAAAATATCCCAGTAAGTGTGTACGTAGATTAAGGTATGCGATCTGCTCAGACCTTAATCTGTGTCGGACGATTCCAGTAGGTTGATGATTGCATAAAATTCAATCCATCCTTTCTCCAATAGTCCTCTTCCTCTTTCAACACATGGTCCTCACATTTTGTCCAGTAACTTTTATCAATATTTAATAGTGCGGACTGGTTGACAGACAGACAGACAGACAGACAGACAGACAGACAGGTAGTAGGTAGGTTGGTTGGTAGGTTGGTTGGTAGGTAGGCAGAAAGGTAGGTGGGTGGATGGATGGCTGGCTGGGTACGTGGGTACGTAGGTGGATAGGTAGGTAGGTAGGTAGGTAGGTAGGTAGGTGGGTAGGTAGGTAGGTACGTAGACAGACAGAAAGACAGACAGACAGACAGACAAACAGACAGACTGACAGACAGACAGACAGACAGACAGACAGACAGACAGACAGACAGACAGACAGATAGATAGATAGATAGATAGATAGATAGATAGATAGATAGATAGGTAGGTAGGTAGGTAGATAGATAGATAGATAGATAGATAGATAGATAGATAGATAGATAGATAGATAGATAGATAGATAGATAGATAGATAGATAGATAGATAGATAGATAGATAGATAGATAGATAGATAGATAGATAGATCCCCGCCAGGAGCTGGGCGAAGCCGGGCCTTGTCAGCTAGTTTATTTATATAATCACGTTTCATGAAAGAACCCCCATTTGGAGACACCTCTGAACAATCCCATTTAACTTCGCGCTGTTTGTTTCAAAACAAAAACCGCGAGAAATTTTATTTTAAAAGCTGGGATGTGTCTTGGTGAAGCTGTAATACTGTTAAAATGACGGACTTAATCTCTAAGCCGTAAATTATATACCGCATATAAACAAACTTTGAAATCTGCTGTAAAATCTCCAGAACAATTTTTTTTTTTGTTGTTGGGTGGACATAATGATAAGTTTATATACTAAATCTCATAATTTTCCCTCAGTTGGTTACTGAGATATGGATGTTTATATTGCGGCAAACAAATGTGGACATACTATACCATCTGAAGAACGCTACTGTGCTATCTAAGTGGCTGTACTGCTATCTAAATGACAACTATAATATATGAATTACTACTGTCTGAATGACTACTATACAATCTGAATGACTGCTATACTAACTGAATGATTACTATCTGAACGACTACTATCTGAATGACTACTGTACTATCCAAATGATAGTTATACTATCTGAATGACTATTATACAATAGGGATAACTACTGTCTGAATGGATAATACCTGAATGACTGCTACACTAGCTGAATAAAGACTATATTTTCTGAATGATTACAATACTATCTGCATGTCTAATGTTTGAACTCATTCCTAATGTACCATGCCGATAAACCTGGGAGGTCATGTTTCGTTTGCCATTTCACTCGATCACCAGAGTCGTGGATCAGCTCGATGTTCTTGTCTCGACCATACCACGTGGTCAAGCCATAAAGGTATTTACTTCTCTGTCCTTACTTTGTTCTCTTCCTCTCAATCTTGCCAGTTGTCATCAAGTTCTCAAATTAATTTTTTTCTCTTAACTTTTAAATGTTGACTGTCTACGTGTAATTTGTTTCTTGTAGGACTTGGTCATTGGTTTTTCTATCTGTCCACGGTTTTCTTTCATCTTTCCTCAGAAACGACATTTCCACAACCATCAGCTGTTTTTCAGTTTGTCTGATCATTGCCCGCTCTTCACACCCATTCAAAAGTACAGGTTCTATGAAGCACCTCAGGACACATTTTCTTGTTGCAAATGACATCATTGTATTGGTCAGAATGTTTTCTATCTTGCAAAAGGCTACCTTCGCCATGTCGATTTTGATAAAAATCTATTTAAGGCATCTCCCATCAAATGTTATGACTGTTCCCAGATAATGGTACTGATTCACTTGTTTAAGAATATTATCATTTACTTCTATATTACATTGTAGTATTTCCTTCTTCGTAGTCAGGACCACAATCTGTATCTTCTTACAATTTAATTCTAACTCTAGTTGATCAATATGTGCAACAATTGTATCTACTAAATGTTACAGAACCTGCTCACTGTCTGCAGTCAATACTATATCAGCCTGATATCTAATGGTCTTGATGCTGCGTCCCTAAACGATGATTCCTTTAATCTTCTACCATCACATCTCATCTCATCTAATCAGGTTCCTCTTGTACCTTGCAGTGTCCAGGTGAAGTATAAACAGTGGGAGAGTGACCGCTTATGGGCTTCATGTATCGATAATCGCATGGACTCTGCTACTCTCTCCGTCCATCGTTTACATGGTCGGCCTCTTCCTCTGCTCTATCTGGTCTGTATATCATTGTTTGTTGTGGTATACTAATTTTAAAAAATTATGTTACGTATCCCTTACGGGATGTTGCAGTCAACACCAGCATTTTTTTCAGCTGCTGTTGATGTACTAGGCAAGTGTTACGTTCAGTAGTTTGCCATTGCTTTCTGAACGATGTGGTATACTGCTAGTTGATAATCTACTTGCATGGCCAAACCATCAGCTCTTTCTCAGTTTGTCTGCTCATTGTCCGCACTGCCTTCTAATAAAATCTAGCCCTTCTATAACCCCTACTTTAGTCCTGATTTCTTCATTTCTGATCTTATATCTACTTGATACATTGAGTATCCTTCTCAGGAATATCATTTCTGTTGTTGTGATGTTTCTTTTCTCTTTTTCTGCCACTGTCCCGGTTTGTCATTGGTAGCATAGAGTTGGTAGGAAGATTGTGTTGTAAAGTGCTTTCTTAGTAACTATTGATACATTATTGTTCTTCAGTATTGGTGCCATTTGTCCAAGGAGTTGGTTTGCCTTATTGCATCAGTTTTTGATCTCGTCTTCTGTTTTGCCACTTGGTGATATTATACTTCCTAGTTATGTTCGTTTATGTTAATTGTTGTCGTTTTTGTTTCTTTTGTTATATTCATTACCACTGTATTACTTGTGCTAATTTTCATGTTATGTTCCCTGCACATTTCGTTTAGACTATTCATGTGGTCTTGAAATTCATCTTCTGATTTTTCTAGTAGTGCTTGGTCATCCGCAAACAGGCGTTCTCTAATGGTGTAACTTGCAGATGGTTCTTCTTCTGTGTTCCCGTCATGCGGTGTTCTTGCGGTCTCTGTTTGGCTGGTTTCTTTACATATGTTGTCTATATAGCTTATGAACAAGAGATGGCACAGGACACAGCCTTGTCGTACTCCGGATCTTATGGTTAAGGATTCTGAGTGTCCCCCAGTTTCTCTCACTATGCAGTCACTGTTTTTGTATAAGCTTCTACATATGTTTGTTAGATGTGTACTCACTCCATATTGTTTAAGGATTTATCACAGCGTGTTTCTATCTACTCTATCAAATGCCTTTTCTTGGTTGACAAAGGCTAAGTATAGTGTTTCGTTGAATTCAACTGATTTTTCCATAAGTTATATAAGAGCAAAAAAGGCATCTGTGCATAATTTGTTTTTCCTAAATCCAAGATGAGTTTCGCTTAGCTGGGGTTCTATAGTAGTTCGTAATCTTTGCTCAAGATGTTTGCAAAATATTTTCTGAGAAATATCTTCTACATTTCTGAAAATATTTTCACTGTACAGGGAAAAAAGACCTGGAGACATTACACATCCCTGTCTAACACCTCTCGTAATAGGCTGATTGGCCTACTTCATAAGCAATCCTTATGGCAGCTTATTGTTTCCGATATATGTATTTACAAGACTAAGGCCATGCCCATCAATTTGTAGATCTTCAAGCATCTGTATCATGTTGGCAAGTCTTACTTTATCGAAAGATGTAGGTGTTTGTTTACTTCTATAGAACGTTCAATTAATGTTCTCAGCATTTACACATCAGTTGCTGTACCCTTGTCTTCTACAATCCCACATTGCTCCTCTCCTATTTTGGGTTGTATTTTCTTTCTTTGATGATTCTTAGCAAAATCTTCTTGATGTGGCTCTTTATAGTAATTGTTCGAAATTGATCACATCCCAAAGCTCCTGATTTCTTTTGATTTGTAAATAAGTAATAAATAAAAAAAATTACAATTCAGGAGGTATATCTCCAGTATCATACATTGTGTTCAGCAGTCTGGTGATTTGGTCTATACCATATTCTTATAAGGCATTTATCATCTCTGTTGTGATGTTGTCTGAACAGGGTGTCTTGCTAGGTTTCATATGGTTCAAAGAATGCTGAACTTCCATCTTCAAAATTGATGGTACTTCATTATTATTTCGAATATCATAATGTTCTCCACTTTTATCATTATACAGGTTTATCACATAATATGACCATGGATGTAAAATCTGATCTTTATCTAGCATGATTTTTCAATCTTTTGTTATTATGTAGTATGTTGATGTACGTGTTCTTTTATTAGTAAGCTCCTGAATTCTTTTGTGCATTAATTTGGTATTTTTACGGTGGTGGTGTTTTCAATTTTTATGTAATCTTTCTCTAGCTAACTTCCCTTACATAATATTCTTAATTTTACGTGAATTTCTTCATATTTGTCAGGAATTTTTTTTTTTTGTATCTTCTTGTTTCCATTAATTGCTAAATGTCTTCAGTCATCCATTTCTTACGACATACTTTCTTTAATTTTGGAATAATTGTTTCTACAGCCGGACTTAGAGAATTCTTCAACATTTCCCATTGATCATACACATCATGAAATAAGATCTCTACATGCGAAAACATATCAATCTCTTCTTTACTACTATGTTAAAATTGTCTTGTAATTCCTTGTCAGTCTTCAAGGTACACAGATCATATTTAGTGTTTTCTGATGTATACTTGACTTTCTTTAACTTTACCTTCAATGTGCATGTAATACATCTATGATTACTGTAAGTCTATATTTAGATCTGTTTTTGCTATATTTAACGCATTTCGAAACCTTCTGCTAATCAGGATGTAATCATTTTGGTATCTAATTCTGGTTTACTCCTCCATATCTATAATCTTCTTAGACGTTGCTTAAACTAGGTGTTTCCGACAATCTGTTCACTCTCTTTTGCCTATTAGACAACTCTGTATCCTCTTTCCTTTCGTTCTTCCAAACCACATTTGCATACTGTGCATCTATCAACTTGATTTCCTACTTTTGCATTGAAGCCATCCATTATGATATTGATTTTTATTTTTATTTTACATTTCTTCAAAGCAATCTCCATGGCATTATAAAATTCCTCTGTACAATCGTCACTAATTTCTCTTGTTGGGTCATATATTTGAATAGCGTCTATGTTAAAAGTTCTGCCGATTAATTTTACCAATAGAATCCTGTCTGACACTTCTAAATATCCTTTAACATATTTTGATGTTTTAATATCCAAGCTAGATATACCTCTTTGCCTTTCTTCTCTCCCAGAAGATGTATTCTTACATTCCTCCCATGTCTTAATCTCTGTCCAACACATTCCTAATATATTAATATTCCCTCTTGCATTCCCTCTACAGCTGCTTTATATTTGGCAGTGAACATCGTTAAAAAGATCCTCTGCCTGCCGTTGCGAAACTTGAGACCATAACCAACAACTGTCAGTCGGCTGCCCTCAACATTCCATCCACCACCTGGCTTCCATAGTTTCTTGTGATAGACATTCCTAAAACGGTTACGAGAAATAGTATATCCTCCCCAGAAAAATACAAAACAGTGTCAGTCTGCGAAAATACATCCTTATTCCGTCGCCATTTTACCGGAAGTATGACAACTACACAATACGAGTAGCTATTACTCTGTCTGAACAATTACTATATTATCTGAATGGCTACTATACTCTATGGATGATTAGTATCTGAATGACTTGTATCTAGATGACTAATGTACTATCAGAATGACTAATACAATATTGAATGACTACTTTCTGAATTACTACAATACTCTCTGAATAACTACTATTCGAATGACTACTATACTATCTGAATGAGTACTATAGTATCTGAATTACAACAATACTATTTACATGACTATTATCTGAATGACTGTTGCAGATTCATAGTCATAAGAATGGGCATCACATATGTATAATGTCTCTTGAACTGAATGGATTTGAAACAGGACTGAAACACTCGACGAATGAAAGACACATACAAATACAGAAGAACGTTTTGAAGAACGTTATTTGAGCATGGTGGGTAGGTTACCTGTGCAAAACGTCTATTACGTACATATTCACATTCTTAACCATACTGAGTTACCACGACAGTGACCAATACCCTTGTGTCATCCTGATCGAGAAAGACAAGGCCAGCAGACAAGGAAACAAGACAAATGCCTTACCGTATGACAACACTGGTCAAGACACAATAAGCAAGATCATAATCAGAAAACTAACATCCCCCCTCAGGAGACACGAAAAATGGTTGCAACCACCATGGTGGAATGGAAAGGTCGAGAAGGCATGGCTGGGAAAGAGGCAGGCTGTCAAAGACTGGCAAAAGGCCAGAAAGGCTAACATGCCACAGGGTGAGTTGGCGAACATGAAGACTGAGGTCTATAGAACGATGACTTTATTCAAATCCTGCGCCAAACAGGCCAAGGCCGAGAAATGGGACGGGTTCTGCATGAAGGTGTTCTCCGAGCGATCTCTTACGACATTCTGGAGCCTCCATAAGAGCATGAACGGGGCTGCACAGCATTGGAGTATTTCAGACGTTCAAGGCACAGACCTCACATGGTAAAAAGTCGGATGCGGATAAAGGTAAAGCCCTTCTTGCCCGCTTCATAGAGCAGACTGACCAGAAAGACGAGCCCGCCAGACAGAGGACCACAACGACACTCTCTCAGCTGTGCGATGGGGGTCGGGACAGGCGGCGAATGCATAATCACAGCTGAGACAATACGTGCGATGCTCAAGAAATCACCTAACATCACCCCAGGCTCAGACGGCATCCGATATGGTGACCTACTGGTGATGTCGGATGATGACGTGGAAGAACTGGCCAGAGAATTCAACACCAGTATCCAAATGGGTCAGATCAAAGAGGAATGGCTACACAGCTATTTGCTGCCGCTGCCAAAACCAAACAAAGTCCATTCCAAGATACGCGGCTACAGAATCATAACGATGCAGAACACTGCTGGCAAGCTACTGGAGAAAATTGTAGCACACAGACTTGCTTGTGAATTGGAACAACTCGGCTGCTTCCCGCCCACACTTGAAGGATACAGATGTAACAAAGAGTCATGGATGAATGCGGCAGTCTTTGCTCAAGATGTTTACGAAGGATTTCAGGTCAGAGAAGAGACATGTGCGGCCGCCATAGATTTAGAGGACGCATAAAATAAAGTATCTTTCGAGCACTTGATGCAAACGCTCCTCAGACTGAAAGTGTACCCTCACCTTATACGATGGATAGCGGCAGTTCTGCTCCAAAGAAAGGAAGGTGGTGCTAAGATGTGGGAGTTGGTCTTCTGAGCCGATAACGATATGTCCAGTATTGCCGCATGTTTCACCACTCTCACCAGTACTATTCAACGTGTATACGGTGCCAATCACTGAACAACAGTTGGACGGGAGGGGTAGGACTCTATCATTCGTTGACGACATTCTCGTGTATCGACAAGGTCGAGATAGACAGGCGGTTGCCAATGATATGCAGGGCGAACTAGATCGAATTTCCTCATGGTGTGCTGATGCCCGTGCCCTTGGCAACCCTGCAAAGGCATCGGTTACATGGTTCTCCCTAAACAACCATATTGTGAACACAGATCTGCCGGCATTGAGAATGGATGGGGGTATTTTGAGTAGAACCCAGTCAATGACATATCTTGGCGTGAGGCTTGATCGTAGCCTGTCCTTCAGAGATCATGTCGACTATGTTATAACGAAGGCTCGAAAAGGTTTGTCAGCAATGAGAGTCATGGCGACTGCCAATATCGAACAAAGACTGCTAATACTTCTATTCCAATGGCTGGTGCTTTCACCCATCGAGTATGCCCTGGCCATCCTTACTGTCAGCCCTACACAGATTTTAAGACTTGAAAAGGTACAAAACGAAGCCATGCGCATCATTTTGGGCTGCACGAGAGACACCGGCTGTGTAGCGATGAAATACCTCTTTGACTTACCGACAATGAACTACAGGATCAGCATCTGGAGAGCTCGTGCATACTTAAAAATAAGTGCAGATGATCGGCACCCTCTGCATTAAGTTATATTCAGAGAAAAGGGTGACATGCTAAAGAGGGGCAAGTCATGGATGGGTCGGGCGGAAGATGTCGTCAGACAGGTCTGCAGTCTTACCATTATCAACCCCGGCAAGGAATAGGTGCCGGTTCCTCCAGCTTTTAAGTGCACCTTCTACTGCGTTATCACACTCGGCAGACGGTGCGGAGAGTAGAACCCTGCCGCTGTCAATGCAGAGGTCAACGCGCTCACATATGAACACTCAGATAGCCCCGAATTGCTCATCTATACAGATGGATCTGTTGTCAAGCAGCAGAGAAGTGCATGGGGCTTAACAGCCCATTCAGCGGGCCGAACCGTTCAAGAATCCAGTGGTTCCCACTCTATGACCACGAGCAGCATGACGATGGAGGTGATGGCAGTAACACAGGCTTTCATATAGCTAGAATCAAAGCATTATACCAACCAGTATGTACTAAGTGAATCAATGAGCATGATTCGGAAGATCGAGGCTGGATCTGTACGTAGTCGGTGGACTGATTCGCTGGGGAAGTCTGTTGTCCTTAAAATCACCTTCATCTTCGTCTAGGGAGTCGAGGGAAATGAGCGAGCTGATAAACTGGCTGCCTCTGCACCCCTACAGATGGCCATTCCATGGATCGTGCCAATGTTATTAACATCCTTAAATATATGTCGAGAACAGAGGACTTTGGCGTCAATGAATCCACATCGCTGTCCAGGATGAGAGATTTGGTATAGTATGTCCCACAAAGAATGCCTTCATTCACGATCAATTATTTTGAAAACTGTCTGTTGCATCGTTATGAAATTTTTCCATCCGTCTTATATTTACCCCCACTCAAGGAATATGCCTTTGATAGGTCCAAAAACAACTTAAATCATCGAAAGCGGCGACATTCCTTTGATGTTTTGCTGAACAACTAGTGATTTCTCGCTAACAAATTTATGTTTACGGTAATGGGAGACCCGCCAATTCAGATGACACACAAAGGCGTATCCGGATTCGTATGGGAGTGGGTGCAATGAAAGAAGTAGCTTAAAATCGACAGGGTCGGCTGCATTGCACCGGGTTTTTATCCCATATGGCTCAGCTTCTTTCCGCAGCGCGGAAAGCGTCGCACAAAGCACGAACTCCGTAGCTCCAGCGCCGACCCTCGGGAGTCTCCGAAAAAATGCACTCGTGAAATGAAGGACCAGGCCCGGAATCGAACATACAACCTTCGGAGCCCGAGTCAGACGGCTTGACCACTTCACCACGGAGAATTCCGAGAGGGGTGCAATGTATAATATTAGTAAAGACAGAGAATTTACAGAGACACGGGGTAAATAATTTGTAAATTAACAGGAAAGTGGAAGGAATATATTTCTTACCTTATTTTTCATTTCCTTCTTGATTCTTCAGCTGCCGGTTAATAAAGTGTACACAAGTATTCATGTTAGCTTTTTATATTGAGTTCGTGAAAGCTTCCAAATAGCTGTGCGTTAATGTGCGTATGGAGTGACCAGAAATGATACCGCAATTTAGTCATCATGTTTCCATTTTTAAGGATCTGTTCAGTTGTCTGTGTAGTTTGTTCACACGTACACATGGGTGACAGACCCGCTTTGAGTCATCGTGAAAGACTGTCTACTCTGCTGTTTACCGTTCAGAGACGGAACATGATTACTTGTTTTGCACTATGAAAATAGTTGTCAGTGTCTCTGTAGTGGGCTTTCTTCTTAACGAACAAGATGTTGGTCCTCTTTTCATTGAAGTTTATAGATTGATTCGTATGCACGTGTGTGGTTCCCTAATTTGGCAATGTTTTTGCTCTCACGTTTCTTGTTATGCCACAATATGTCAGTTTCCACCGCAGTATTACTCTTCTGTTGGTATTCAATGCGTTTAGTGTGTGTGTGTGTGTGTGTGTGTGTGTGTGTGTGTGTGTGTGTTTGTGTGTGTGTTTTTCAATACAGTTGTTTGTCACCGCTGAGGGCTTGCGGAATTGAAAATTCATCACTGTGGAATACAAACTGTTGCCATTGACATTATGCTGATGCTGTAATGTTTAGGGCGTGCAATTTGTCTGAATAGTTGGAGCAAAATATCCCAGTAAGGTAAGTGTGTACGTCGATTAAGGTCTGCGATCTGCCCAGACCTTAATCGGCGTGGGACGATTCCAGGAGGTTGATGACTGCTCTCGGCTGCATAAAATTCAATCCATCCTTTGTCCAATAGTCCTCTTCCTCTTTCAACACATGGTCCTCACATTTTTTTTCAGTAACTATTATCAATATTTAATAGCGCGGACTGGTTGATAGACAGAAGACAGACAGACAGACAGACAGACAGACAGACAAACAGACAGACAGACAGACAGACAGACAGACAGGTAGGTAGGTAGGTAGGTAGGTAGAAAGGTAGGTGGGTTAATGAATGGATCGATGGATGGCTGGCTGGCTGGCGGGCTGGGTAGCTGGCTGGCTGGCTGGCTGACTGGGTACATGGGTAGGTGGGTAGGTAGGTATGTAGGTAGATAGATAGATAGATAGATAGATAGATAGATAGATAGATAGATAGATAGATAGATAGATAGATAGATAGATAGATAGATAGATAGAACGATCGAACGAACGAATGAACAAACTTTATTTTCAAAGGGTTAAGAATTGGGCACGTAGGCCCGTCTAACATTCTGCCCTTCTATCACTCTCTTTCATACATTATTTCATTCACACATCATTCAAGGCTAACAGAGAACAGCAACAATATAAAAGATATGCATTATAAAGGCATGAGCAAAATGCGTACATCAAAACTACACGACACAGTAAAATTAGATAATGGTCTGACACTTGTTATTAGCCATGTGGAATATACTGGCCTACCAAAAGGGGACTGTCTGTTTTACTAGGGTTTTGTTATTATTATTATTATCTCTATTATTAAGGGGGAAGATAATCCGTTCTGAGATAGTGTTCGAATAATTTGCGATTATATGAATAGGGATTGGTGATGTCTTTGATTTCTTGTGGAAGATTGTTCCACAGCTGAGCTGCAGAGTACGTTAAGCTTGTTTTGTATAAGTCAATCCTAGGCTTCGGAATGTGTAATATATTTAAACGTTTACTGTGTCTAGCATTATATTTAAACAATGGCCAAAGGTAATTTGGGGCATTCCGATGCAGGATTTTGTGAATTAGTTTAGCTTTATTGAAAAGCAGGCGTTTGCGGAGTGGTAGTAACTGAAGGCGTTTATACAGGCTAGGATTGTCAGATAAATGTTTGCTATAAATTAGACTCATGGCCCGTTTCTGGAGTGAGTAAAGTCGCTTGGTGTTTGAATTAGAACAACCGTCCCAGATTGTAGAGCAGTAGTCAAATTGTGTCTGCATATGAGAAGTATAGAATAGTTTTCTTGTGTCCTCATCAAGGAAGTTTTTAATTTTGGCGAGTTGGTAGACTTTTTTCGCTGTTTGTTTAATAAGCGCTTGAACGTGGGAATTAAAGGTTAGGTTTCTATCAATGATTATTTCTAATGTTTTGTGCTCAATTACACTTTCTACTGGCATGTTATCGATGTGAAGTTGAAGTGATGTGTGTGAGCTTAGAGTTTGAAATCTTTGTCTGGTTGTTAGTAACATTGATTTTGTTTTAGTGATGTTAATTTGCATACTGTTTGAATAGCTCCACCTAACTACATTATTTAATTCTTGTTGTAAAGACGACTCCAATAAAATACAGTTTTCAGCATTTGTGTACACTGTACAGTCGTCTGCAAATAGATCGCAGGACGACGAAATATGCAAAGGTAGATCGTTAATATATATGGCAAATAATAGAGGGCCAAGAATAGAGCCTTGCGGTACTCCAATATTGAAGGTAGTGGTTTGAGACAGACATTTATTATGTAATACTACCTGCTTTCTGTTTGATAGAAAAGATGATATTAGAGTGACTACATTAGGGCCAATTTTCATTGTCTCAAGTTTTTTAATTAAAATAACATGGTCTATCATATCAAATGCTTTCTTGAAATCAATAAACACAGTTCCACATAGACTGTTGTTGTTTATATTTTGGTGCCAATTTTCTATCATGTTTGTTAGGGCCGTATGGCAAGAATATTTTGGTCGAAATCCTGATTGGCTGTCAACAATAAGCTTGTTGCGAACTAAATACTGTAATGTTACTTTATGGATGTGTTTTTCTAGTAGCTTAGATAGTGATGATAGTAAGGAAATGGGTCTGTAATACCATTGTCCAATGAACCAGATTTAAGAAGAGGGTACATTTTAACGATTTTGAGAGCTGATGGAAAGTGGCCTTTGGTGAGACACTGATTATATACATAGGTTAGTGATATACAGATCACTGGCGCAGCACAACGGAAAATCCGGTTGCTGATTCTATCTAACCCAGATGAGATTGTGTTTTTTAGGTTACTGAGGTAAGTGAATACTTCAGTGATTGTCATTAGCGGTATGTCGGAAAGAATATCGCGGGGGCATCTATTCTTGCAAAACGATGACAGTAAAGATAAGTTGCAAGGAGAATTAGGTATTGAAGCCTTCAACTGGTCTATGATAGTTTGAAAAACATTACTGAATTGATCGCATGTAATATGATTTGATGGTAGAGAATTTCGGAAGTTATACTTGTTTGTCAAGGTGTTAATTGCCTTCCATATATCCTTACTATTTGTTTTATCCATACTAAGTTCTTAAAGTAATTTTTCTTTTCCCGTCGTATGGTATATTGAACTTTGTTTCTAAGAGTACGGTATGCGCTGAGATCCCGCTTTTTATGTGCTTTATCTCTGTCTCTCATAATTTCAAGTATTTCCTGGGTGATCCAAGGTGGCTTGACGTGGTGTTTTACTCGAACTTCCTTGATTGGCACATGTCTATCAAAAACATCAATAAATGTTTTCATCCAGAATTCCAGAGCATCATCCGGGTCAGGAAGCTGATAAACATTGTCTAGAGGTGAACTGAGCAAGTCCTGTAAAAATGCGTTTTGGTTGAAATGTTTGTAACTTCTATATTTTACACTTATGTGTTTATGTTTAGGAGTTTTAATTCCTTGTTTAGACCACGTGCAGCATATTGGGTAGTGATTGCTCATTGCACAATTGGGTACAGCGCATTCTATGATGTTGTCTGAGCAAGTTACATAAATGTGATCTATGACTGTTGAAGATGACTTTGTTACTCTGGTAGCCTGTTGTACTATTTGTTGGAAATTGTATGATGCAATTATATTTCCCCATATTATGTTGGGTTTGTTGGTGTCAATGTTAAAGTCTCCGAGTAGTATAATTTCCTTCCCGGAAGCGAAAACCACATCCATCATGGTAGTGAAGCACTGGGATTTCGATAGAGGTAGCCAATTATCAGGGGTGTGCGGTTTTGAAGTTTTAGCTCTAACCAAATACATTCTATTTCGCAAGTTTCAAAGTCTAGCCTACGGTGAGCATTTAGTAAATTAGAAACATAGGTTACTATGCCTGTCTTTTGTTTCCTACAGGGATCCCTTCTAAAAACTTTGTACCCTTTAATAGAGATGTCCTCATCTGAAATGTTATCATTAAGTCTCCTTTCATTAAGGCCGAATAAATGAAAATTTTGATTAAGAATAGAAGATAACTCTGGTAGCTTGTTAAATAAGCTGCAAATGTTTAAGTGTCCAAGGCGTATTCCTGACTTATTGAGCCAGTGTTACCACTTCTCAGACATTTCATCCATGAAGAAAGTGTAAATTAGTCAAAGTTAAGCAAAAATACAAGATCATAAAAAATCACAATTACATTAATATACAAAATATCAGTAATACAAATCGAATTGTAAATGACAATATTATAACGATATAACTAATTAGACCAACGAATATAATGCAAACACGGAACAAAATGAATTAAAGAACATACAACAAATAATTAACCTGCAAAAACTACTTCACAAGCTAAGTAACCAACTGTTATCCAAAAGAATTAATAAATGACTATACAAGTCAATGTCTCTGTTTAAAGCGGAGTATCCCACACGGGAAATAAAACGTTAAACAGTAAGCAGACAGAAGAACAGTAAAGACCCCCTCACTCACAGTAAAAACATAATGCAAAGTATTATAAAAGCTATACAGCTAAGTACTATCAATTAATATAAAGTCAAAACAAGTCAATGTTTGTAGTTGCTTATAACCCAATACGTTACTAGATCAAGTAGTAACCAAATATGCAGATAAACGTTCTAGGAGAGGTCTTTCTTGTACCGAGATCCGGTGTAGCTTTGTGCTAAGTTGCTAGTAAATACCAGGTTGTGTTGGTTGTTGGTATAGCGACATTATAAGTGCTTGACGAAGTGTAGCTGGGCTATATCGTGTGAGGTGCAACCATTCTGGGTTACAATGAAATGGGTACTGATGATGTCTCATGGATATGTAATGACTACCAACTAGAGCCTCTGGTTGGTGGCTAACAGAAGGTTGTGTTGGCACATCGTTGTTGCTGAGAGTTGTTTCCTTTCTGGGGAGAATAGGAACAATATCTTCATAATTATTACCCTCCTGTGTCAAAGACGACGTATTTAACGGACTTGGTGTAGTGGTAGTGTCCCGTCTGGCTTGGATTTCAGGTGCAGTGGTTATGAGTGGTCTGTACAATTCTGTCCTATTGGTACTTGATGTGACGGGAGTATGTCGTCTGGCTTGAGTTTCAGGAGTAGCTAAAAGTGTGCGGCGCGATCCCATATTGTATGTATGGTATGTCCGTTCAGGATATTTGATATTCTTGGCGAGCAAACTGGTGCCCAATGTAGAAAAATGTATTTGATCCTTATAAAGACTCTTTTTTGGTGCACCAGTCTGTGAAGTGAATGATGCTGTGTAGATAGATAGATAGATAGATTGATAGATAGATAGATAGATAGATAGATAGACAGACAGACAGACAGACAGACAGACAGACAGACATACAGACAGACAAACAGACAGACAGACATATAGATAGATAGATAGATAGATAGATAGATAGATAGATAGATAGATAGATAGATAGATAGATAGATAGATAGATAGACAGTGTCACAGTCTTACTTTACACGCACAGGCATTCTCGCGACTTCATCTATACCTCACAGATAACTTCACTTGTACAGATGGTTTCAAGGATTTTATTTCAGGCAAGCCTCATCACACACTTGCGTCAAGGCGTTATCGGCCTGTCAAATGAATACAATTGTCGCCTTTCTTCACACAGCATATATAGCATTAAACACAATCAACTCTCTCACTAACATAACATGCGTTCACTACTCTCAATATAGGCTGTCGGAAAACACTAGTCCTGTCTGGAAGCCTTTCGTCGTTTGTCTGACCCAACTCAGCCAGTCGCTTGCCTACGTGGTCAATATCCCCCGTGCGGTCAGCAACTCTGCGTGCTGTTCTATCTGTCACGTAGTACTCTCGTCTCGTACTTGTTAACCCTAAAGTTCTACTACTGTTTACGTCGTCACGAGTATTCTCCGTGACCTAGTGTCCCCATCTCCTATCCTCAGTGTTGGTCCCTCTGTTGTCCTAAGTATGACACGTTAGTGTCCCCACCCGAGTCTGGTCTTATAACTATTATTAATTCCTAGCTTGGGTGCTGTCTATACTCTGTCTATACCTTTATAACGTCCTATCTCTATGTCCTATCAGTCCTTGCCCCTCTTCTGTCCCTAGTCTACCCTACTGGTCTCTAACACCTTGACATGCTCTCGTCGCTCCCCGTATTGCATCACCAGATTAATATAGTAGGTGTGACGCAATGTCGTCGTAGCATATAAAATTAGTCTGATCTAATTTGTCAAGGAGTTCACTGGTCTGTCATAACGTACCACTTCTGACTCAAATAAGTCTGTTAACAAGTTGATGTATCTAACCACTGGTTTTCGATCAGCTTGCCATACCTCCACTATCAGTAAGAGTATTACATTACACTCTTGGAACCTGTGTTGAACCAAGGCCAGATTGTTTTAAGAAACATCTACCTCTCAAAATACCGATTAACCGATATCCCAAAACATATTGCTCCTTTTACAGATACAATACATGAATATATAATCCATGGCTCCCGAGCAATGCACATAAACCTCTCATCTTAGTTGTGTGTATGCTGATGTTCGCCTATCTCGCTACCGCTTGTGGATAAATCTTCAACTTTGCTGTTCAACTTACTCTAAGTCTGTAGTGTCCCCTGACTAAGTGTTCTCTCCCTTTGAAATTACTGCTGTTTGTATTTTACCTGTTTGTATTTCTGTTTGTATGGGTGTAAATATTTTTTCATTTTATATGTGTTGCAATTAGAAACACAACTGTATGTCTATAATTGATGTAATTTACGTGTTCAAGTGTCGCAGGTAGGTTAATGCACGTCACAAAGTAATGCATATGATTAATTTGTGAAGCACTTCGCCGATCTGAGATGCTCGAAAACAACCATTGTTGTAATGCATTAGTGACTACTACACACATAAAAGTACACACTCACATGTTTTACACAGAAAACGAAGACAAGTCATAAAAACTCGTGCGTGCGAAAAAAATGCACCACTGTTGATAGTAATATTTTTAAACCTTTCAATCGTCCGTATACTCGTCTTGCGTTCACTCATTCGCATGTTGTCAATTTTAAAAATATTTTGTCATTTGACATAAAATTGGGCTCGTGTTACACAATATTAAGCCGAAGTAATGTAGTTTTATATATCACACTATTATATTTACAAGTTTAACTGTATTGCTTATTATTTTGCTTATTATTACCATATTATTATTATGGTAATACCATTGGAAACTAGCTAAGTCTAAATCTATCTAAATCTTGTTATAAACAATTGGTTTGATCAGTCATTAGACTGCTAATTTCACAGCATGCTATCTATTTATATTAACTAAGCTATTTCTTTTAAATTAAAGTAAATAACTAACTAAGGGGAAGTAAGTTACTAAGTTGTTACTTGGTGATGTTAAGTAATAGGAAACAAGTTATGTCCTAACTAATAGATGTTACTAAAGTAAGAAATGTAATTGACTTATTTAACTAAATGATGGGTGTAATAAATACGAAAATCTAATTAAGTAATCTAAGTAATTACTGTTTGTTAAATAAGGATATGTAATTAACTAAACTACTAAATTCTAGGTGTTTCTAAGGAAAGGTAATTAAATGAACTAAACCTCCTGTAAGAGAAATGTGTTTGTTCCCTTAAAGTCTAATAAAGTTCTAACTTGCTAAATTTTAAAGTTTTATTTGACATTTAGTCTACTCTATTTCTAATTGAATTTAAGTCTCTTAACTCGCCGTTATTATTGGCTTTACAGGTAGTAGTCTCATTAGAGAACTGTTTACTATATTACACTAATCTAACGCTAATTACTTATAACTGTCATCTATATTTATACATTTAAACACTAATTGTACGTATTTCTAAGTAATTAAATTCTGGTTATTGCTATAACTCACATTTTCAACTAAGCTATAGGTTCATTCGAAGACTTGTGGTTCTTTTATTACTACTATTACTTCCTAATGAACCAAAGAATTGAGTCATGTAACTTCATTAAAAATCATAACATACAACATTAATACAGACATGTTATATACATCTTCAAATTAACTAACTAATCGTAGCTCCAGGTGACGGTGATGTTGACGTCTCTTTCTTCTGGGTATTTCATTACGATAGTTTATATACAATTGTTCACTGCAACTACAGGTGATGATGTAGCGTCTCACACTCTGTTCGTATGAGTATCAACATTCATACACCATAGGTGAATTTCTGGTAAGTGCAGATCCTGATACTGATGTTATGCAGTGTCTTCTGTCCTACAATTACTAACACAGTTTCTATTGGAACTAATCGGTAGTAACTGTAGGTAATGGTGACAATGTCTCTTCTCCTTTCTGCATCACTTCAATGTCTGAAGGCCTGGTGAGCATATCTGCTTGAGTATTGTTGCACCCTTTAATATGCCTGATGGAGAATGAGTAGTTTTGGAGTATCAAAGCCCATCGATAAATTCTATTATCCTTCGGCAGGCCCTTCTCCATAACTAACAGAGGAGAATTGTCCGTTTCCACGACAAAGTGAGTTCCAGCCAAATATCTATGAAGCTTATTAACACAATACACAATAGCGAGTGCCTCAAGTTGATAAACATCATAATGTGATTCAGCTGTGCTGAGTTTACGACTCACATACACTATTGGATGGAGAATATCTTCATATTTCTGCAGGAGTACGCCAGAGATTGTCGTCGCACTGGCATCACACCTAAGAATATATTGTAATTTGGGGTTAGGTAACCGGAGAATAGGAATGTTACTAAAAAGGTACTTTAATTTTGACATTGCAGTTTGTAGAGTAGCATCTTGAACATTTATCTTTGCAGATGATTTCAACAAATCAGAAAAAACGCACGTTATTTGTGCCAAATTGATAATAAATTTGTTGTAATAGTTTACTAACCCTAACAAGCTCCTCACTTTTTTTTTGGTGGTAGGTATAGTGAGGTTCAAAATTTTGGTTACAATTTTGTTATCTGTTTTTACCTGGCCCCTGGATATAGTATGGCCTAAGTAATCCATCACTTCCAACGCCAACTCGACTTTAGTTGGTTTGACTGTTATTCCAAAGAATTTTTATTCTTTCGAAGACGAGTCTTAACGTTTGTACATGTGTTGTCCAGTCTACTGTATGGATACAAATATCATCTATGTATGTTTGTGTATTTGTGACTCCATGCAAGAGTTCCCTAGTAAGGCGGACAAAGGTTGCAGGCGCATTGCGAAGGCCAAAAGGAAGGAAGCGCCATTCGTAGAGACCTAGAGGTGTTGCAAAGGCAGTAAGATGGATGGAATCTCTATGCATCGGAATTTGCGAATAGCCTTTCGTTAGGTCAAGTCTTGAGAAGATAATAGATGATGACATATTCAAGATAAGATCGTCACAGGACGGAATAGGCTCTGCATCAATTTTTGTTATAGTGTTTAATTTCCTATAATCTACACAGAGTCTTATGGTGGAGTGCTTCTTTTTCACTTATACTATAGGAAATGAATACTCAGATTGGGATTTCTGGATTATCCCAGAGGCTTCTAGACTAAGAATTTCCTTATCTAAGTTTTCCCAATAATTTAGAGGGATAGAATATGGTCTACATTTGATTGGCGTATAGTCTGAGAGGATAATGGAGTGTTGTATCATATCTGTCCTACCTGGAATGTCTGAACAAATTTGTTTGTACTCTGTCAATAATGCTATTGTTTGTTGCTTCTGTTTGTCTGTCATCTTTGGTCCTAGGTGTATGTTGTTAATTGTTGTGGTGCTGTCTAAAGTCGGTAATGGTAACTCAAAGTCATCTTCTTCTGTTTGGTTGATAACTGTGGCTGTAAAGTGTTCGTCTTCTACAACACTAACTCTTGGGTTCGTAATCTGTTCGTCTCGAGTCTGGTTAATTGGTGTGGTTGCATTGTCCACTGTACCACTGGGTGAAATTAGGTGTAACCTTTCTGTTTGTAGGTCGTCTTGTTCTTTACTAGATTTCGACCTAGTAGTGGCATTAGCCTGATTGGAGTAGGTTTCTCTCCAGGCTTCTATTTTTTCAGTGGTACATTTCTTGACTTGTGGCAAGCAGCCGATTATAAGATCGGTACATGGGTTATGTAAAACCGTGCACGTGAATACGCCGGACTAGAAAGGAGTATTTATGTGAGCTATGGCCAACGGGTATTTTTCTATACTGCCTGAAAAGGTTCGGCAGTTAACAAATTCTCCCGTATAATCCTCTGGCCTAGCCAGTTCTTTTCTTAGACCGATTAATGTACTACCACTATCAATCAGGAGTTTGCATGGTCTATTATTAACTATTCCGTGGTGGAATTTTAACTTGCCTCTGGAGGCCACTGCTGCATTCGCGATTTCACTAGAAAACGGCACTGTATGCCCACATTCAAGTATTCCGTTCTCATGGAACTGATGGCATGTTGTAAATTTATTGTAATTCAATATATCACTCGCTGCCACTACATTTTCATCATTCTCTCACATTTCTTCCAGCTCACTCTCACTCTCAGATGATTAATCAACTAACAATGCATTACCTGCTTTCAATCTCTGTCTTCCAATACATTTAGAGGAATAGTGCCCAAAAGAATGGCAAAAAACATTTTACAGCACGTCTAAAGGTTTCTCTCTTGTTTTGCTGTTTCTTAATCATCATTTCTAAGTGGGCTAGATAATTAAGGTTCCGATCACACATAGAAAATTGATCGTGATGAAGTTTGCAATATGGGCATTGTGGTAGATTGCCCCTCTGGTTTTCTCTGAATTTATATTGCTTTTGTGGTTTGCCCATTGCAGCTGCTACAATTTCACTTTCCTCGCTAAAGGATTTAAAAATATCCCTATTTGACGAAAGATATGCAGATCCCCGTTTTCTAGTTCATCTAGGGACTCTATGTCGGGCTGCTGTAAAAATGTTGCGAATGGAATAGGAATGGTTGAGATGACCTTATCCATAATCATAAGGTCTCTAAGCTTGTCATAGTTATTATTAATCTTAGCAGCCTTAAGCCATTTACTATAGACGTCTTGTACAGTCGAGACGTAGTCAATGAACGTTTGATTGTTCTTCGGTTTTAGCTTTGAAAATTGAATTTGATAGCCGTGGGCGTCTAAAAGAAAGTGCTGCATTACCCTCTGATGGATGTATTCATAGTTGTTTCTGAGGTCTTGGGGAATGGATTCTATTACCTTTAAAGGCTCCCCGGAAAGATTTTTCATGTAGATCATCGCCCAGTGCTCTTTTGGTACTTCCTGCATTTTCAGCTAGTATTCTACATTCTCAGACCATGCAGAGATAGAATCACCCTGGCAGAATGGTTTGAAAATCCCTTTATATCTGTTGAACTTATTCTCTTCTTCTTTGCTTTTGAGTTTAGTTGTAGCGATATGGACATGAGACTCAATTTCGAGCTCTTTCATCTTTACTTGTGTTTGTGATTCTATCTCTATTTGCTTTAATCTGTTAGTTTCAGCCACCTCTTGCTGTTTTACTTTGGTACTTTCAGCTAACTCTGCGAGTTCCTTCTGATGTAACCGTTCTTTTGCCCTTTCATCTCTCTGTTTGTCTTTTTCCTCTTTATCTTCTGCAGATGTTCTGTCTCTCTCCTCTTTATCTGCTGCAGCCACGCGATCAGTATATTCTTTATACTCTGCTTTTGCCCATTGGTCTAGTTTGTCTCCACTATACCCTAGTGCTATGCCTGCTTCTATGCACTCTTTTAGTGTCGACATCGTTATTACTTATCTTTCACGCACTCAAATCATCCACGGGTAATCAATCGTGCAATGAAAACTTTACAGCGAGAAAAATAAAAAAAAAAATAAAAAGATGCTACTATAGACTGCATGTCAAAATTGTATGTACTTATCTGATCGTTCGACTTGATCAGGATCTTTGCTTCTTTTTGGGAGGTATCTTCTATTCTTCTCCTGTCACCCTCAATTGGATGGTAGAAACATGTTCATGCACAATCTGGTATATAGAGCACAAACAATTATTATCTAATATAAATCAATGACAGAACAATGCACAATAAGTTCTGTAAGTTGCCTGGACAGAAACCTGTAATGTGGTATTTAATTATTAATATTAGTCTGTCGTCGTGTCTATGTCTGTCGTCGTGTCTTTACTGGCTTGCCATCAGCTGAAACGCCTTTAGCACACTCTGTTATAATCAACGATAACAAATTTAGTCTAAACAGTTCTGCTCGCTCATTCTTGAATTCATTCAATCAATAATCACACGTTTACACGCTTCCACAGGTATTAAGTTCACTCAAATGTCACCCTGCGCACTTCACACAAGATAACTATCTCAATCAATACCCTCGAGCGTTTAACATTATTCTAGCATGCGTTTAAATAGCTCGCTCTGAGTTCACACTTGCAATAACTTGTTCTAGCATACTTCGTTAATCAGTTCAGGCATGCGTTCAAATACTTCTGACTCCATACTTCGCGGCCTGTCACAGTCTTACTTTACACGCACAGGCATTCTCGCGACTTCATCTATACCTCACAGATAACTTCACTTGTACAGATGGTTTCAAGGATTTTATTACAGGCAAGCCTCATAATCACACACTTGCGACAAGGCGTTATCGGCCTGTCAAATGAATACAATGGTCGCTTCTCTTCACACAGCATATACAGCATTAAACACAATCAACTCTCTCGCTAATATAACATGCGTTCACTACACTCAATATAGGCTGTCGGAAAACACTAGTCCTGTCGGGAAGCCGTCTCGTCGCTGTCTGACCCAACTCAACCCGTCGCTTGCCTATGTGGTCAAAATCCCCCGTGCGGTCAGCAACTCTGCGTGCTGTTCTATCTGTCACGTAGTACTCTCGTCTCGTACTTGTTAACCCTAAAGTTCTACTACTGTTTACGTCGTCACGGGTATTCTCCGTGACCTAGTGTCCCCATCTCTTATCCTCGGGGTTGGTCCCTCTGTTGTTCTAAGTATGACACGTTAGTGTCCCCACCCGCGTCTGGTCTTATAACTATTCTTAAGTTCTAGCTTGGGTGCTGTCTCTACTCTGTCTATACCTTTATAGAGGTCCTATCTCTATGTCCTATCAGTCCTTGCCCCTCTTCTGTCCCTAGTCTACCCTAGTGATCTCTAACACCTTGACAGACAGACAGACAGACAAATAGATGGATAGACAGACAGACAGACAGACAGACAGATAGATAGATATATAGATAGATAGATAGATAGATAGATAGATAAATAGATAGATAGATAGATAGATAGATAGATAGATAGATAGATAGATAGATAGATAGATAGATAGATAGATCCCCGCCAGGAGCTTGGCGAAGCGGGGCCGAGTCAACTAGTTTATTTATATAATCACGTTTCATGAAGGAACCCACAGTTTGACGACACCTCTGAACTATCCCATATAAATGCGCTCAGTCTGCGCCAAAAACGAAAACTGCCAGACAATTTGAAAAATACCTCGCATGTGTCTTGCTGAAGCTGTAATACTCTTAAAATGATGGTTTTAGTCCCGGAGACGTACATTATATACCGCATATAAACAAACAGTGAAATCTGCTGTACAATCTCCAAAACAAATTTATTTTTGTTGGGTTGACATAATGATAAGGTTATATGCTAAATCTCATCATTTTCCCTCAGTTGGTTACTGAGATATTGAATTTTATATTGGGGCAACAAAATAAATACACACTATAGTAAGAATTGGCACAGCCAGACACAAGAGGTACATCGGGAAAACTAGGTGCCTCGTCAACCAACACAGAACTGGCACTATTAGCCACCGGACGCTGATGCATAAGCTTTGGGAGGATCTCAGCACCTATAGACCTGTCTGGCGTGCAATGAAGATACCCCGATTGATAACAGATAACAGATAACTGATTCTTAACCACATATGTCTAGCAATGTCTTGTTACTATAACGAATATATGACATGGCATTCAATGTGCGTTGTATGATAATAAACGTTGAGGCAGACATGGTTATATGTGTCCTCTTATCTGTGTAACTTATAAATTGAAAGCATTCTGACGAATGATATAGTAATTGTTGGCAAACAACCGTATGATTGATTCGTTTCTAATAGGACGATTGATACACATGAAGTTCCGCATGCGGATGAAACAGTATTACTACCAACGACATACATGACAATTATGTAACTAATACAGTTAGTGCAAGGACAAAAGATAAAACAAAAGTTATTAGAGATATTTATCAATGGAGATAAATTACAAAATATGTGCACTTTTCAATTCAAAGGTTCATTGCTGATGGTTGGCAATGGAAATGGGAGGATATTAAATACAAGATAAATAATCATTTTCTGAAGACATTAAAGCAGTTTAGAGTTAGGTGACTCCAGACCACCAGCAAGTGACTGAGTGCAAAAGCGTATCAACAATGAAAGTGGGAACTTAGAATGTAAGAACTATAAGTCGGGATGGAACATTTTATAACATTAAGAAAGAAATGAGATGACTGAGTATTAACATGTTAGGTCTATATGAGACCAGATGGAAAGGAATGGGTATTATAACATCCGAGAGGGATCAAAATCGATCAAAGGATATTGGATAGTGTCAGAATTCTACTAATAAAGTTAAGTGGACGACCTTTCGATATCAACAGCATAACTGTTTATACACTAACAGCAGACAGCATTCTTGACACCATCGATGAATTTCGTAATGATTTGGATAATGCTTTCAAGAAATGCAAGCATGCAGAATTAAATATCATGATGGGTGACTTTAATGATGAAGTTGGAAATCAACAAGGCGGATGCATAGTAGGCAAGTACTGACTATGGGAACAGAATGAAAGAGTTTGCAGACTTGTACAGTGGGAAAAAGAGCACCATGATCATTGGGAACAACTGGTATCAAGATCACACAAGGAGATTATGGATATGAATGAGTCCTGACCATAAGATAAGAACTCAGATTTATTACATTATCAAAAACAGAAGATTTCGAAATGCCTTAAATGTCGCAAAAACTACACAAAGCTAAAACTGCTACATCGACCATAGATTAATCATACAAAATTTACATATAAAATTAAAGAAAGTCAAATATACACCAAGAAGCACAGAATTTGATCTACGGGCACTGAAGAAAGAGTGGATAAAAGATAAATTCAACGTAGAAGTAAAGAACAGATTTGGCGCATTGCTTGATATGGAAATATTAAAGAAATCCATCAACCAAGCTGCACAAACAACTATCCCAAAACCGAAGATGATGTGACGTAAGATTTGGATAACAGAAGGCATCATACAGCTCATGAAAATAGTAAGAAATAACAAAAATAACAATGAAAATATAAAAGGAATTCTGAGGAAAGTTAGTAAAATGTGCACAGAGGTAACAGAATCATGGCCTTAGGAGATGTGTTAGAATATCAAATTAATGCACAAAAAAATTAATGACATCACTATCATAATAACACACACATAGAAGGGTTGCCTAAAAACCAAAGATGGCAAAATCATAATAGAAAAAAAGATCAGGTTTTACATGCGTTGTCAGATTATGTGAACGACCTTTATGGTGATAAAAGGCAAGGACAGTAGGCTATTCAGAATAATAATGTAGACCATCCATTTTTAAAACTCCTGGTCAAGAAAACATCACAATAGAAATGATCAATCCCTTAGAAGAATATGGAATAGATCAGGTTACCAGACTGAGTGTAATATATGAAACATGAGTTCTACCTCCTGAATGATGTAATTCTATATTTATTGCAATTCCGAAGAAATCAGGGGCCTTGGAATGTGATCAACATCGAACAATTAGTATAATGAGCCACACTACGAAGATTTAGCTAAGAATCATCATAAGAAGAAAATACAATCCTGTGTATATGCTGAGAACATTAATTGAACCTTATATATAAGTACATTAAAGACCAACATTTTAGCATAATTGACTACATAAAGGCTTTCGATAAAGTACATGTCAATATGATGACGATGCTTGCAGATCTACAAATTGATGCGATAGGTCTTTGACTTAAACATACACACACACACACACACACACATATATATATATATATATATATATATATATATATATATATATATATATATATATATATATATATATATGAAAATGGCTTCGGTCAGCGACCAGTATGGTCACTGCTAGGAAGGAAAGCAATGGCAAACTACCATCTTTACAGATGCCAAGAATATCATGTTCTGCAGTCTTATCGATAATCATAGAAACGGCGTAAATGGGTGCTCCAAAAGGAGCAGTCTCGCCCGGTAGGGGTAGTCATGTACACCAGGTGACTCCAGACCGTCATCAGGCGACTGAGTGCAAAAGAATATCAACATTGAAAGTAGGAACTTGGAATGTAAGAACTATGAGTGGGGATGGAAAATTTGATAACATTAAGACTGCAATTGTTTGCATATCCTTTACAGGACATTGCTGTCAACATCAGCATCTTTCAGCTGATTGTTGGTTTCTTGGCAAGATTACGGTCAGTAGTTTGCCATTGCTTTCTGAGCGGCCGGCACACATACCCCGTAAGTTACCGACGCGATTCGACTCACAAGACTGAAATGAGAAGACTAAATATTAGGTATATGTGAGACCTGGTGGACAGGAATGGGCATTATAACATCTGAGGAATACATAATAACTATTCTGGTGGAGAGAAACAACAGCGAGGAGTAGCAATTATAATAGATAAAGAGAGAGCAAAATCGATCAAAGGATATTGGACTGTATCAGACAGAGTGTTACTGGTGAAGTTGAGTGGAAGACCTTTTGATGTCAACGTCATACAAGTTTATGAACCAACAGCAGACAGTAGTGATGACAGCATTGATGAATTGTATAATGATTTGGAGAAAGCCGTCAAGAAATGCAAGAATTCTGAAGTAAATATCATAATGGGTGACTTGAATGCCAAAGTTGGAAATCAACAGGACGGATGCATACTGGGCAAGTATGGACTAGGGAAAGAGAATGAAAGAGGTTACAGACTTGTACAGTGGGCAAAAGAGCATGATTTGATTATTGGAAACACCTGGTATCAACAGCACCCAAAGAGATTATGGACATGGAGGGGTCCTGATCATAAGATCAGAAATCAGATTGATTACATTCTCATCAACAGAAGATTTCGAAATGCCTTAAAAGTCACAACAACTATACCAAACGCAGACTGCTACAGCGACCATAGATTAATCTTTAGCAATTTACACATAAAATTAAAGAAAGTCAAATATTCACCACCATGAAACACACAATTTGATCTACAGGCACTGAAGAGTGAGGAAATAAAAGTTAAATTCAACGTAGAGGTAAAGAACAGATTCGATGAATTGTCACATATGGAAATATTATTTCAAGACGTCAGTGACCGATGGGAGATATTAAAGTAATCAGTCAACAAAGCTGCAGAAACAACCATCCCAAAAATAAAGATAATAGGACGCAAAAAAATGGATGACGGAAGACATCTTAAAACTCATGGAAGTAAGAAGAAATAAGAAAAATAACAAGGAAGAGATTCACAGGAAAATTAGGAAGCTATGCAAAGAGGCAAAAGAAACATGGCTTGAGGAAAATTGCAAGGAAATAGAAAACCAACACAACACCCGGAATACCAAATTAATGCACAAAATAATTAATGACATCACTAACAAAAGAACACACACATCAACGGGTTGCCTAAAAAAAAACAAAAGATGGCAAAATCATAATAGGAAAAGATCAGATTTTACATGCGTGGTCAGATTATTTGAAAGACCTTTATGATGATACACGAGAAGAACAATATGGTCATCGGAATAATAATGAAGGACCATCAATTTAGAAGATGGAAGTTCAGAATGCTCTTAACCATATGGAAACTGGCAAGACCCCCAGATAAAGATAACATCACAATAGACATGATCAACGCTTCAGAAGTATATGGAATAGACCAAGTCACCAGACTGCTGAACGCAATATACGATACTGGAGATATACCTCCTGAATTATGTAATTCTATATTTATTGTAATCCCGAAGAAATAAGGAGCCTTGGAATGCGATCAACATCGAATAATTAGTATAAAGAGCCACATCACGAAGATTCTGCTGAGAATTATCAAGCAAAGAGTCAGGAAGAAAATACAACCCGAAATAGGAGAAGAACAATGTGGGTTTGTAGAAGTCAAAGGTACAGTAAATGCTGTGTATATATTGAGAACAGTAATTGAACGTTCTATACAAGTAAACAAAGATCTATATCTTTGCTTTATTGACTACACAAAAGCTTTCGATAAAATGAGACAAAACGACATAATAAGATTGCTTGAAGACATCCAAATTGATGGAAAAGACCTTAGACTTGTAAAAACCATATATTGGAAACAACAAGCTGCCGTTATAATTGATAATGATGTAGGTCAATATCAGCCTATTAAAAGAGGCATGAGAAAAGGATGTGTAATGTCTCCAGATATTTTGTTTTTACTTGTACAGTGAAAATATTTTCAGAAATATAGAAGATATGGAAGGAATCAACATTGGGGGACGATACATCAATAACATTAGATATGCTGATGATACAGTCTTGATTGCAGACAATGAACAGGACTTGCAAAATTTAGTAGATGCGGTTGTTGCACACAGTGAACAACTAGAGTTAGAACTGAACATTAAGAAGACACAGATTATGTTCGTCAATGGGAAGAAGGAAATACCACAATGTGATATACGAGTAAATGGGCATATTCTTAATAAGCAAGTGAATCGATACAGTTATCTCGGCACAGTCATAACATCTCATGGGAGATGCTTTGAAGAGATTAGAACAAGAATCGCCATTGCGAAAGTAGCCTTTAGCAAGATGAAAAACATTCTGACCAATAAAATGATGTCAATTGAAACGAGAAAAAGAGTGTTGAGGGGATACATAGAGCCTGTTCTTTTGTATGGATGTGAAACTTGGGCAATGTGCAGTCAAGCAGAAAAACATCTGATGGCTGCATAAATGTGGTTTCTGAGGAAAATGCAAAGAATACCATGGACAGACAGAAAAACCAATGAACAAGTACTACAAGAGACAAATGAAAATCGTAGATTGATTAGAGAAATTAGACGTAGACAGTCAAAATTTTTTGGACATGTTATGAGAAGAAATGGACTGGAGAACTTAGTGACAGCTGGCAAGATCGAAGGGAACAGACCAAGAGGAAGACCGAGAGGAAAATACCTGGATGGCTTGGCCACATGGCATGGACGAGACAGGAACACTGAGTTGATCCACGACTCTGGTGATCGAGTGAAATGGCGAATCATGACCGCCCACGCTTTCTGGCATGGCACATGATATATATATATATATATATATATATATATATATATATATATATATATATATATATATATATATATATATATTTTTTTTTTTTTTTTTAGAAATTTAGAAGAAATGAGAGAAATCATCATTGGGGAACGTAACATCAATACCCTTAGGTATATATGCTCTGGTGATCGAGTGAAATGGCGAATCATGACCGCCCACGCTTTCAGGCATGGCACATGATTGATTGATTGATTGAAAAGTGGGGTAAACTTAAGGAAACTGTATAAAACAGAGGTAGGGGTTTTTGATACTGTGGAACATAAGAGGCAGATCTGGTTTGCGGAAAACAGCCATACACTGCAGCCCTTGATTGATTAAAAGATCTCTTAAGAAACAAGGAAAGAACAACGCGTAACACTCTCAATGACCTGAAGCAAGCTAGAAAGGATATGCAAAAGGCTGCTAGGCAGTGTGCAAATGAACATTGGATCAAGTCATGTGAGTCCATTCAAAACCCAAGTGATAAGGGAAACATCAGAAGCATGTATGAAGGAATAAAGAAAGCCTGTGATCCAGTGATCAACAGAAGTGCACCATTGAAAACCTTGACTGGAGAAATCATCACTGATAAGAAACAGCAGATGGATAGATGGGTAGAGCACTATTTGGAACATTACTCAAATGAGACCAAACTAGCTTATGATGCCCTAAACGCCAAAGAGGTCCTGCCAACTCTTGACCACCTGGACACACTTCCCACCATAACATAAGTATGCTATAAATGAACTTGCATCTGGCATGCCTACAGGTAATGGGTGGGATTCCAATAGAGATTATCAGTCGTGGGTAAGACACACCCACTCTACAGATCCACCAGCTAATAGAGTTATGCTGGCAAGAAGGACAAGTCCCCCAGGATTTCATAGATTCAAGCATCATAACACTGTACAAGAACAAGTGCGACCGGAGTGACTGTGACAACTTTCGGTGTATCTCACTTCTGTGAATTGTTCGGAAAGTATTTGCCACAATTATTCTGCGCAGACTTCAAGTCCTGGGAGATCAAGTCTACCTCACATCACAATGTGGCTTCCGACAGAACCGGTCTACCATTGATATGATATTCTCATTGCGACAAATGCAAGAAAATGCTTGGAACAGAATTAACCACAGTTTATTGCCTTCACCGACCTCACAAAGGCATTTGCTTTGGTCAGTCGTGAGGGTCTGTTCAAGGCACTATAGAAGATTGGCAGCCAACCAACTCTTCTGTCCATTGTGGAATAATTGCACAAAGGCAAGAAGGGTATAATCAAGTTTGATGGTGCAACTTCAGAAGAGTTTGAAATCAAGAGTGGAGTTAAGCAAGGTTGTGTACTATCTTCCACCCTCTTTGGAATATACTTTTTACTTCTACTGAAATATGCCTTTCGTGATCAGGACGGTGGTATATACATTCACTCACGCTCAGATGGCGGCCTTAACAATTGCTCACAGATTGAAGGTCAAGACCAAAATTAGGAGGGTGCTGATCAGAGAATTGTTTTTTGCAGGTCATACTGCAATTACGACCTACTCTGAGGAAGAATTGCGACTACTATCTGCATTCTCCAATGCTTGTTCTGAATTTGGTTTAACAATTAGCAAGAAGGGGAAACAGATTATGTCACAAGGTGCACACTTACCATTAATCTTTATTGACGACGCAGAACTGGAGATAGTAGACAATTTCACATATCTAGGAGCAGAAGGAAATAGCAAATTATCCTTAGATCAGGAAATCAAAATGAGGATTGGTAAGGAAATTACAAAAATGAACAGGTTAAGAAAAAGAGTCTGGGAGAACAGGAAGCTTACTGCCAAAACAAAAGTCGTTGTCTACCAAGCCTGTGTCCTTAGTACTGTACTTTATGGCAGTGAAGCCTGGTCAACTTACTCACACCAAGAGAAACGTTTAAGCGGCTTTCATATGCGGTGTCTGCGAAGAATACTTGGTATTAAGTGACAAGACAAAATCACAAATACTGAAGTATCAGGTTGTGTGACGGTGTGTTTCATGCTCAGTCTACGTAGACTTAGATGGATAAGACACGTTAGGAGGATGGATGATGGTGGAATACCAAAGGACATCTTTTTTGGTGAATTACAGATGGGTAGGAGATCTCAGGGTCGGCCTCTACTACGATACAAAGATGTGTGTAAGCGGGACATGATTGATACAGGCATTGATAATGCACATTGGGGGCTAGTCGCCGCTGAACGTGTTGCATGGAGGGCAACTATCAGACATGGAATAAAAACAAAGTAGAAAATGATTGCAGATAAAGCACACACACAGCGTGTGAGACGTAAACTGGTGCATGATGGTAGAAATGACCATGTTTTCTCATGCATCCACTGTAGGCAAATATTTACAGCTCGAATTGGCTTTATCAGCCACACTCGCCACCGCTATGGCTTGTAGTTATTAAGCCTTTTTGAAGCACAATGTACCCAGCTATCGTCTGTCAAGAGGGAAAGGTGCCAATGATTCTATCTGGTCCATTCCATTAAGGTCGGCTGCCATGTTTCGCCATCTCAACCCTTTAAACATAGTCGCGGATCAGCTCAGTACTCTTGCCTTGACCATACCACGTGGCCATGTCATCCAGGTCTTTACTTCTCTGCCTTACCATGGTTCTCTCTCTTCCCCTCGATCTTGCCACTTGTCACCAACTTCTCCAATTTATTTCTTCTCATAATGTGTCATAGAATTATGACTGTCTTCTCCAGGGGGTCACTAAACTTTTTTTCACGGCGAGCTATGACAAAATGACGAGCGCGGGCGGAATACTCATTCTATACAATACTTGCGCCAGACTCCGTGGCGAAGGTCTTACGGGCGCAGTTCGTAATACCGCAAAAATGTATTAATGTAATTATCTACAACAATTAATCACCCTGGGGAGATATGACTATGTTGAGCGTCCACATTCAATATAAGCCGAATATACTAAGAATTATATATATATATATATATATATATATATATATATATATATATATATATATATATATATATATATATATAGCAGCACACTTAAAAATGTGCATAGAAATATGACTGAAAACATGCCTAGAGACATACGTTGAACATATGCTTAAAATAAGAAAATGCCAACACAAAATTCATCCACACTCGCCACAGTTCATCATCGATGGACTAAGGACTCGGCAGTCACCAGAAAGATCTCATTAACCCGGGTTTTCTCACATGGCTCGGTCTCTTACCGCAGGGCGACCCACCGAAAGTGTCGCACAAAGCACGAACTCCGCAGCTTCAGTGCCGATTCCCAGGAGTCTCCCGAAAAATGCACTCGTGAACCGAAAGGGCAAAAAGTCAATTCAGCAATCGCCGGTAGCCGTTGTACTGAACATGCAGTTCACTGTACAGGACAGATGTAAAAGCATTTCACGGAATTTTCACAGCTCACGGTGTCGCCCACGCACTCACTCAGTAGCAGAGCGACGGAACCATGTACTACCAGTCTAACATGAGGAAAATGCGATTGTAAACCGTAGCCACAAGCATAAACACGCCACAGACCCCAACGGTTCAATGCCTAACCGACATGCTGGCGACCGGAAGTTCCTATACATTGAAGTGAGGCACTATAAACAAGTCTCATCTGAATAACCACACATAACGGCCGCCTTGCTGGTCTGCCCGATTCAGTCACTACTTAGCCACGGCCGTGGTAAGAATTAAAAGAAATATAGTCATTTGAATATATTCTGTACAACAAAATGCACACGACAAATCGAGACCAGGCAGGTTTTCATAGAACTAACCAGATTCGGTAAATCTCAAGACTAGTGAATAATTACTATTAAAAAACATTAAGAAGAGATTCTAGACGACCTAATGAACAGTCTTATGAAATATATACATATTCATGTCACTTTCTATTATCGGGTCCAAAACTAGGCACATCTACTCAGAATGACCCAGCCCCGTCTACATGTTCGAGGTTTCTTAATTACTCTTATCTCTTGCGTGCCTTTTCCTATCTCACTATGCGTTTATTTCCCTGAGTGACACGTTATGTCACTTCCCACCTTCGCGTGGTTGTAACTTCCCTTGAGCCAGGATTATCTTCATTCAAGCGGATCAGTTTCAAACTCTATTGACTATAGCAAGCTTCGTTATCAGTCTAACACTACACACCTTTCACACCCTTTGCTCCGCTGGACAGGCATGTTATCAGAGGGAAGGTTCCAGTGCGTCTAACAATATGTTGAAGCGGGGATTCGCATCAAGCAGGAATTGTCAGTTGCATCACTCACCTCATGTGATGAACGTCAAATGTGTTAAATGTGCGATTGTAAATTTCTAGCCCCTGATCACTTTTGATGTCGGCCGTCTCCTAGTGCCATATAAAGTCATAGCTAGAAGTTGGTCTTGTACCATGCCGCATAATGTTACGTCAGCTTCTTAATGTTCAGAATACAATTTATTCTTGTATAATTTCTCTATGTGGTCTATCAGATTTGTAGACATGGAAAGTATTAAGTGATGGTAACGCTCCCCTAATTAAAAAGGTTTATGCATGAAATCTTTTGTCAAAGCTCGCTATAACATCCAAGAATAATGCCTAAGCGCTCTCCGTTCTACATCTGCCTAAAATTCTAGGCTTCCAATATTTCTTACGGCATTGGGTTGTCCTGCGTCTGCATAAAGACGTCCAATGTCCATGATCCCAGGATACTTCGGATAGGTCCTTGTCCCTGGTTTTCGCCACGGAATCCGTGCAACTGCTCGGTAAATTCCCGTAATCTTCCGAAGGTTGTCGCTTTACCCATCCGGGAAAGTTCACACTCAATGGGATTCTTCTGCGCCTTTGAGCGACTGATTTAGTCCACTCACTCACTTGGTCCTATCCATTCGGCCGAGGATGTACCAGTAGTGATATCTGGCATACGCTGGTAACAGTAATATCGGTCTTTGTGATTTCCCTCCGTCCTTTGTAGATCCATAACTGATCCCTCAATGCCCTCCTTTTTAAAGTAATAATATGAAACATCATGGTCCCATAACGTAAATTAAACTGGCGTTTCCCTCTTTCTGAGTCGAGCGTAATAATCTTTCCTCCTCTGTGCAGCGGTTTCTTCCCATGATAATTTATTAACGGACTTAGTTTCTCTGCATTAGAATCTCTTGTGAAATAGATATACAAATTGGTAATTTACTGTTCCAAGATGCCCAGCCTTGAGAGATAGCATAGTTACTCAAAGAAAATAAAGTGGTGTTACTTTTGAGTTAATTATCCACAAATAGCTTATCCACTTTCATCAAATCGTCCTGACTGAAGGGTAGATATTGTGCTATGAGTGTTGGTTCCCACCCACTCTTGGCTTTTGCTATTTCAGGTTCCTTTAGCTGGGATTTCCTGATAATTTCAGCGATAAAGATGATAGGGGTTTGTTCCTCCATCTGGTGCACAACATTTTCTTCTTTGCTAGCTACAGACAATGGTGTCTGTTCACAATCAGAGTCCATATTCTGGCTATAACAATGCCCTATGTGTTCTTGGTCACCAAACTGATATCCTCCGAGATCACAAATTCTGGAAATGTGTCCTTATCTGGATGTTCCTCTCTGCCAGCGCTTCCCTATGCTACGTCCAGTCGAGGTAGATTCTGTGGTGGGCTTGTGTCTAAGCAAGCCATCACATTAGCTAGATCGTTTGAGCTTATACCTAGTGATTCCTCTCGAGCTGCAGCTTCATAGATCACAAGAGGTTCCGGACCGTCCTTCTTCCCTCTGTTAGTCAAATGTAATCTCACTTCTTGCTCCCATGAGCAGAAAGGAATACGAGTGTCGGTTAACTCTTCATCTCCTACCTCTTTAACAGATGTCCTCATATACTCTTCCTCTCGAGATTCTCTCCTCGTTGAAGACAAATGAGATTCCTAGGAGTCCTGAAAGCTACACCACGTTTATAATTCTTTATTAAATGCAAGTAATTTGCTGCTGAGAGAATTACAAGGTTTGAGGAATGCAAAATTTATATAGCTTTTTTTTTCTCCTTGGCATAGTTTTCTTATGGTGTGATTGTTTTTGCGTAAAATGGAATAAATCGTATAAATTATTTTCAGGACGCAATGTTGCACTGGGACAAAATACCACTCAGACATCTAACATCGACATACGTTTTGGTTCCTCACTTGCTGTAGATGGTGATAGCAGCTCTGATTTTAAATTTTGGACTTGTGCCCACACTAACTATTACGATCAACGACCTACATGGACACTGACCTTTGGAAGGTCATATCACGTGAACAGATACACAATATATAACAGAAACAGTGAGTACACTCTTTCAAAATGCTTGTACCAATGTGTCAATAACCTCGATAAGTAACACAAAATCATAGGCATGCATGACAAATGCACAAGGGAAGCTCATTAAGTAACAGAAATGTTATTATAAAAGGCATCGAAGAGTATTTACAACATAAAATCTTATTCCATAACACAAACTTGCTCTTAAATACTACCCCGTGTAAGAGTCGTGAAGATCGAGCAGTTTGGGCATGCGTATAGCTATTATAAAATGGCAGCCCCAGTATTATCTTGCACAATGAAAGAATAAAGAGTCCTTATACGTTGTTTTATGTTCAAGTGTGTGTGTCAGATGGTGCGAAACTTTATTAAATCTACAGAACAATGATGATTCATCATGGAAACAGTTGTCTAAGTTCGGGAATAGTGTATGAATGAGTAGACAGATGTTAAACGAAACTTCATTTGTCTCAGTTTAAGACAGAACGCAGGGATATGCTGGGGAAGTTATGATGACCATCTTTTGGGATATCAAGAACCATATGCTAATGCATTTCTAAAAAATGGGTGAAGCTGTGACTAGTGCTAGATACAGTGACACGCTAGTGCACACACTGAAGCCAGCGATACGATCGAAACGCCGAAGACTTTTCTCAAAAGAAGTTCGTTGCTGAACGTCAACATCCGCCTTCATACGGCTGCACATACAGTAGATACACTACTTGCTCTGAAATCTGGAAGTTTTGAAACATCCAGCAAACAGTCCAGGCATTGCGTGATCTGACCTTCACTTGTTTGGAGCCATTAAAGAACATATGCGGGTCAATGGTGTGCAGATAAAAACGAGGTAATGCAAAAATAGTTTAAGGCCATTTCCAAAAACTTTCAATGTAAATAGAAATTAATAAAATTCAAAAGACCTAACACACTTCGCAACTCTTTTTTGGTTGTCGGAAGCGACAATTTCAAAATTCTAGACATGATGTTATCGCCAGTTGATATGAAGCCATTTGAGATCTTATAGCCCAAAAATGTAATTTCTTGAAAGGCTATATCAACTTTGGATGGTTTTATTGTCAGTCCATGCTGTCTAATCCTGTCAAATGTCTGCTGTAGTGCTGTCATGTGGTCTGTCATGTTTTTTGTATGTATGCAAATGTCGTCCATGTACCAAATGATGTTGGAAATGCCTGTTAAAAGTCGTCTTGTCATTCTGACAAAGGTTGATGGAGCATTAACTAGACCGAATGGCAACTTGCACCATTCGTATAGTCCCCAGGGTGTGGCAAATGCTGTCAGATATATACTGTCAGCATGTACAGGTATTTGCCAGTAACTTTTTGTCATGTCCAGTTTAGTAAAGTAACGTGAGTCAGTCAGTTCAGTTGGTATGTCTTCACAGTTGCTCATTGGTTCTAAATCCAACTGTGTAATGCTGTTGAGTTTCCTATAGTTAACACAGAGTCTTATTGTGTTGTCCTTTTTCTTCACAATGACAATGGGTGAACAAAAATGTGATTGTGAATGTCGGATGATATGGTTTGCTTCTAAGTCAATAATTTCTTGGTGTAATTTGTCTTTGTAGTGTATAGGAATGGAATATGGTCTGCATTTTATTGGGATGTCAGACGTCAAAATAATATGATGATGCACTAAGTCTGTCTGTCCTGGGTTATTATAAAAAAATTGTACTGTAGTCTTGTAATACTTGTCTGCAACTGTCAGTCTGTGTCTGCGTCAGTTTGGGATTTACCTTTATGTCCTGTAAGTTCTTTGTCGTGTCCAGTACTGGTGTTGGTATCTCGTCAGTATCGTTGTCGTCTGTCTGGTCCACTATTGTTGTGCTTGCTGTAGTCTCTACTTGTTCGTCGTCCCTGTGGTAATAGGGTTTAAGCATGTTAATATGAAAAATCTTGTGTTTGTCCCTAACTGCAATTTCGTAATCTACTGTCGAAATTTGTCGTAACACTTTAAACGGTCCTTGCCATGAGTCTGTGAGAAGATGTCTGTCACTTGGCAATAAGAGAAGAACATCCTGTCCTGGCGTCAGAGTAATGGTTCTATTTCCTCTGTTAGCGTATTGTCGGTAGATAGCACCAGATTTTTGTAGTGCTTCTTTTGCTAACACACATGATCTCATAATTCTATCACGCAATGATATTACATGTTCATACGATAAAATTGGTGTAAATATGGTTTTACTTTCAGTCAGCATAGACTGGTACAACGATAATGGGCCACGTGGTTTGGCACCATATACTATTTCAAAGGGTGAGAATCCAGTGCTGGAATGTGGCACTTTCATATATGCAACAACAAAAAAATAGCAGGTAGATACGTGTCCCAGTCTTCGGGATGTTCTTGGGTTACTTTTGAGAGCATATGTTTAAGATCACCGTTGATCTTTTCTATGATACCTGTGGAGTGTGGGTGGTACGGGCTGTTAAAGCATTGCTTCAACCCCAACATCTTAGTAAATGCTTGTGTAGCTGCGGCAATAAACTGGCTACCCCGATCTGAAAGGATGGTATCAGGGAATCCTACTATTGGGAAAAATATGGAAGAATACTTCCATGATGTCTTTGGAAGTTATATTCTTCATCGGACTGGCTTCTGGCCACCGACTACATAAATCAATTATTGTAACAATATATTTGTTTCTTCTTGATGTTATGTGGTTAAGAGGACCAACTATATCTTTTCAAACGGTCTACTTGTCAAATCAGTGATTTGCAGTTCTGCTTGCGGGTGTTTCCCCTTTTTAACAAGCTTTTGACAGATGTCACACGATCTGCAATACAATTTGGTATCATTGCAAAATTTAGGCCAATAGAATTGAGTAAGTAACCTTGCTCGTGTTTTAGCATACGCCATATGCCCTGCAAAAGGTATGTAATGCGCTAGCTGTAATGCTTGGTTGCGGTTTTCTGAAGGTAGCACCGTTTGTTCTGTAGTCCCTTTGGCATAGTACCGTGTCAGAATTCCGTTTTTCAGAGCAAAATACCATTTAGCGTTCTTTGCTACTCGTGGCTTTTGGCCTATTAATGTAAAATACTTTTGCAACGATCGATCAGCTTTTTGAGCTGTTATAAATTTCTCCCTGGTTGTTTCACGAGATGTTACAACTGGGCTTATTAGCTGTAAAGCTTCCGTCTGATCGATTCGATCTTGCATTTGAGCAGTAGATCTGGTTACTGCATTTGTAATATCAAGGTTATCATGTACATTACAACTTGGTGTTACATTTACACAACTACATTCCTGTGATGACATTGCCGAATAGTCATACATACATTCATTTACAGGTGGTAATACATCATGAATGATGATTTGTGATGGAGGTGAAATGGTATTATCAATGTTACAAGTGACGATGGATATAATACCGTCATGTGGCATATCATACACCTCTGGAAGGTTACCAATGATGACATCGCAACAAGGATTGGTCAATGCTGCGCATTTGACCTTTCCGGTGAGGAATGGTGTACTTATGTATGCCCATGCAAGCGGGTATATCTCTATGTTACCCGAGAAAGTTCTGCATGTAATATATTTACCACTACATTGTGACGGTAAGATATAGTCTCTCTTAATGCCAATGAGGGTACTGCCGCTATCCCGTATAACGGTGGCAGCTCTGCCGTTAATATACCCATGCTGGAAATTTAATTTACCTTGGGAGTTGACTACTAAATTGGCTTCCTCATTTGTAACAGGAATGGAATGGCCACATGTCAAAATGCCATCCTCATGAAATTGATCACAGATAGTACATTTGTCGTGTTGAAACACATCAATAGAATGTGCTGCGTTTACAGTTTGATCTTCTACACTTTCATCTTCTGATGAAGAACTATCAATCATGGCTGCATTCGCCTTTCTGGACATAGTTTTGGCTTTACAATCTTTCTGCCAGTGGCCGAACGCCTTACAAAGGAAGCAATTGGTGTTCCGTCTGTATATCTTTCTTTCTTTGTCTTGCTTCGCTATGTAGTTTTGTAAGTACGACATGTAACCAGGATGTTGGTCACACATATCAGTTTCGTGGTGTGACAAATGACAATATTTGCATTTGTTAAGCTGTTCAGTAGATTGCCTATAGGGCTTTTGTTTGTTGTAGGGCACTGACTTAGATCTATAATATGTAGCGGCTGCTAAAAAGTCTGTGCTAGTCAAACCAGTAATGAAACATTGCTTATTGGCTGAAAAATAACCTGAGCCACGACTTTCAATCTGTTGTACGCTTTCACACTGACATTCTAATAGAAATTTCGAAAATGGAGGTGGGAGAGATGTGATAATTTTATCTCTCAAAGTAAGATCTGTCAATTTATCAAAATTACCATTCACTTTGGCTGCTGACAGCCACTTAGAAAAAACATTCTGTATTTCTGAGATGTAATCAGAGAACGTTTGTGTTGGTTTAGGAGACAATTTACCAAACTATTCTCTGTAGCCTGCTTCATCTAGCAGAAAATGAGATATAATATTTGTCTTAATATAATGATAATCTTTCTTCAGGTCATTTGGAATCGACTCTATCACTTTCAGAGGTTCTCCAGAAAGACTTCTCATGTATATTATACTCCATTCTGACTTTGGGATCTGGTAATGATCCATAATACATTCAAAATTCTGTGTGAAAGCTGCTATGCAATCACCTGTGGTGTAACTTTTAATCAGCCCTTGGTATTTCTTATATTACTGGTCTTTGTCAGCTTTTCTATCTTCTTTTTCTTTGGAAGTTTCTGCTTTCAGCTGTTCAATTTTTAGCTGTACTTCAAGCTCTTCACGTTTATTTCGAGCATTTATTTCAAGTTCTTCTTTCTTGCTCTGAGCTACAATTTAAGCTTTTCTTATTTCTGCATCTGTTTCTGCTTGCTTAAGTTTTAAAGCAGTCTCTGCTTCTTCCTGTTTAAGAGATCTTTCGGCTGCTCTCTCATCACGATCATTAACCTTATATTCTGCAAACTGTTTGTCACTCCAGGCCCTTAACTCTTCACCAGAAAGGTTCATCTTTAAACCCATTTAGATGTACTCGTTTAAACTAGACATGATGAACAATATGTATGATGAAATAGATAGACACAAAATTAATACTGCTGTTAGTAATTTAATTTCAAAAGTTTACAGTACTTAATATTACAGCTTATGTTTAGGCCTGCTGAACGAAAATATAAGGAAGAGAAAAAAAAAATTTTATACTCAAGTACTCCTGAGGCAATGTGTCGGACAATGGCTGCTCAGTACTGCCAGAAACCACACTGGTTTCTAATTCAGGTCAACCAAAAAAATTCGGAGTTTACAAAGGACAGGTGTAGATAACACCAAACAACCTGTTGTTTTTGGAGCAAGAGAAATTAGAACATGTGCAAGTGTGTGGTGTCTGTAATGTCACTTAAGTTTTTGTAGGTTTGTATGTCGTCAAGTATTGTTGTTAGTCGTATCACCACACTCAACAACTCTCTTTTCACACTTTCCAAACGTTCCGCTAACACTACTTCTACTCAATGACATTCAAGGACATGGCCGCCATTTTGTTTTTATCACTTCAATAACTCGGTTGAAATTTACTAAGTCCAAAAAAGCACTTATAGTTTCGATAAATTAACTCGAAAGATGGTATTTATCTATTAAATTATAACCTACACGCTCGCATTTGTTCAAAACTCGCACTTTATACCCATAATTGATTCACACAAAAAAACTCGACAACAGTCGCCATGTTTACAATTATTTAACACTCTATTTTTTCTTATTTCACGGTTCAAATCTAATGAGGACGTAGACCCCACGTTCGCACTTGTCAAAGTCTTGCTTAGGGCAAGAATTATGCTCGTATCTTGACAAGTGTGATACTAAATATGCTTATCAAATAACACGAGGCTAACAACCGATAATATAATTCGCGCTATTTATTCGCGCACTGCACACATCAGAAACAATACAAGCTTCGCGCAATCACAATTCACAATATCTAATAGATCATAAATGCAAGCAATCAATACATCATTATAATAATACATCAATGCACTCCACTTACAAGTCACACAGACAGGCGTTCCATCTCCAACGGTCATGCAGGCTAGCTCGCAAGACATGCATAAAACTATCAATCCGCTTTCACACGTCAGTCCGTTACGGCCACCAAGTCTAGTCTGGCTGGACTTTCAGCACACACAACAGTTGTGCTCGAGTCAGCCCGCGTGACCCCTCAATGTTCACGCTGTGTTCCAGCTGACCGCCGACTGCTTAGTATCGCTCAGCGTTGATTGCCTGGCGTTGTTGAAGACGCCGCGTTATAGCTGTAGTGCTTATAATAGATCAGAGTGGCATTGTCGGGCGTTGGTGCAGACAACGCGTTATAACTCTGGGTGAGACTCTGACAGAGACACAAGGGGACGCTGTGCCAGTAAAAATTCAACATTTACATATTTTAGCAGCAGTACAGCGTTAAGTTCATCGTCATTTTGTGTTCCTACTAGTGCCCAGCCATTGACTACGCGTAGACCAAAATTATAAGCAAGCAGAACTAGTGTGACATGACTTATTGAGTACTGAGTAGATAGAATACAGAGCTTCACGCAACTCGGCGTGAAGATCGAGCTGGTTCACAGATTCACTCCTTGCGTGAAGACGGTAAGACGGGTGCTTAGCATGGGACAAGGTCTCCTCCAAGCGATCAGTCTGCGTTTAGTCATGGTCAAGTGTAGGCCTGGTCTCAGGTGTGCAGTGAGCCATGGTCAAATAATGCGCCGTGCTTGTATACCATTTAGATTTGTGTCGACTTTTCCAGATACTCGACTGTGATGTTGAATGAGTGATAGTGTATATGCATTGTAAAAGTACTGGAGAGTTTTGGTCATAGACCATAACTTTAAGAAGGGAAAATCCCAACTGCACCTTCACGTGGTAGAGGATGGAAACACACTACGGTGTGGCTAACACAGCTCTGGGGACCAAGTATCCACCGGAATAAGAGCACTCACTTGTCCTGACAGTCGGAAATAATTGTCAAAGGGAGATTTAAAAGACCACCATGTGAATGTGGAAGGTAACCACATTATCTTCCCAAGATTTCATGGCGACACACATTTCAGAAATAGTGAACGACGTTAATGGCTGTCTTAGGACATCCTCGTTCGGTAGAGACAGTCATGAGCCACCAGTGACACCAGACCGTCATCCAGCTATTGAAGACAAAACTAAAACTATAACTAAACTAAATAAATTTAGAGTAGGAACATGGGATGTTAGGACATTAAATGAGCTTGGAAAGTTAAACAATGTTTTAAGAGAAATAGAAAACATGAAAATGAATATACTAGGCATCTGGATTGAAACAGGGTGATGCACTATCGCCGCTACTCTTCAATCTGGCTCTAGAGAAAGTTGTAAGGAAGGTAAAGGAGGAATGTGATATTGGAGGAACATCCAAGCTGCTTGGTTATGCAGATGATATAGATATTATAGGGCAAAGTGAACAAAAGACATTGGAAATATTGACTCACTTAAAGGAAAAAGCCCAATAGATGGGGCTGGTTATCAACCAAGATAAGACAGAATATATGGTAATTTCAAGCGACGGAATGGCTAAAAACTCAGGCCACATACAAATAGATAATATGACCATTAAAAGAACGGAAACATACAAATACCTGGGTACAATCTTCAACTGCTCCAACATCATAAGGGAAGAAATACAAACTACAATCAACTCTGGAAATAAGATATGCTATGCACTACAACATCTACTAAAATCAAAGGCGCTATCTCGTAACACCAAAATCACAATATACAAAACACTGATCAGACCAGTTGTGCTGTATGGCTCTGAAACCTGGAGTACAACGAAAGGCTAGGAAGCCTTGTTACAAACCTTTGAGAACTAAATTTTAAGACGCATCTTTGGACCCATTAGGGATACACAAACTGGAGAGTGGAAAAGAAGAAGTAACAAAGACATTTATGATTTGTTTAAGTCCCCGCTAATCACTGGTATCATGAAGGCTAATAGACTACAATGGCTGGGGCATATAGAAAGAATGGAAGATAATAGGGAAACAAAACTCGCTTACACTCAGGAAATAAATGACCGTAGACGCCGAGGTAGACCAAGAAGGCGGTGGAAAGATAATACATGTACAGACCTACAAGCACTTGGAATCAACGACTGGCAAGAGAAGGTCCACCAGAGAGACGAATGGAGACAGATTGTATTTGCAGCAAAGAACCTCAATGGCTCGGAACGCTGAAGAAGAAGAAGATACTAGGCATAAGTGAGATGAGATGGAAGGGATCTGGCAAAATTATAACCGACAAACATACAATAATTTATTCTGGAGGGGGCACACATGAAAAAGGTGTAGGAATAATATTTGATGAAAAAACAGCAAAATCTATGAATGAATACTGGTGTATTTCAGATAGAGTTATAATGGTCAAAATCAAAGACAAACCAATAGCTATAAATATTATACAAGTATATGCACCAACAACAAGCAGTAGTGAAGAAGAAATACAACACTTTTACGATGAAATAGAAATGGCAATAGCTCAAATTGGATCACAAGAAATAAAAATAATACTGAGAGATTTTAATGCAAAAGTAGGAAAGGGAAAAATAGAGGATATAGTGGGAACATACGGTTTAGTTACAAGAAATGAACGAGGAGAGAAACTAATAGAATGGGCAAATATTAATGATATGATAATTGGAAACACATGGTTTAAACACCATAAAAGACGACTATACTCATGGAAAAGCCCTGATATGAAAATACGCAACTAAATTGACTACATACATATTAATGAAATATTTAGAAATGCATTAATTAATATAAAAACAATGCCTGGTGCTGACGGTAATAGTGATCATGTAACACTATGTGGACAAATAAAAGTAAGATTAAAGAGAGGGAAAAATGGTTGAGAACCTGAGACTTAATAAAGAGATTCTGAAAGTAGATAAAGAAATTCAAGAACAATACTGTGAAAAAATAGGTACAAAGCAATAGCTAAAATACAGAGTATAAATGATTAATGGGAAATGTTAAGGGACGCCATTCATCAAACTAGCAAAGAAATATTACCGGAGAGAAGCCAAAAAGCTAAGAAAAAATGGATGAATGAAGAAATATTAATGCTGATGGACAAAAGGAAACAAGAGTATGCTAAGATAAATAAAGAAATAAGAGATAAATGTGTGAATGCAAAAGAAAGTTGGTTAAACGAGCAATGCAAACAAATTGAATTAAATTCTATTAAAGATCAAAAAAGTATGCACAGACAAATCAGTGAGCTCACAGGAAGAAAAAGAAGAATAAATAAAGGGTGTTTGAAATCAAAAACAGGAAATATATTATTGGAGGAAGGTGCTATAATGAGGAGGTGGAATGAGTATATAAGAGAATTATATAATGGAGAAAGAGAAGAATTAACAGAAGAAAGTAACTTAGAGGCCCACCTATTCTAAAAGAAAAAGTCGCTGACGCTATGAAACATATGAAGAAAGAAAAGACAGATGGGCCAGATGAAATCACAGTAGAAGAAGTAGAAGTATTGGGAGAATGTGGGGTAGATATATTAACCAAAATGCTAAATGATATTTACAACAGTGGATATTTACCGAGCGATATGTTAAAATCTGTATTTATAGCAATACCAAAGAGACGAGGAGGAATTGAATGTGAAGATTTTTGTACAATTAACCTCATAAACCATATCACTAAGCTTCTACTCATAATTATAATAAGAACAAGAAAGAAAATAAAAATGGAAATTAGTGAAGAACAGTACGGTTTTATGGAAGGAAAGGGTACAATGTAACAATGCAATATATATATTACGAACACTAACAGAAAGTTCAATAGAGAAACAGAGGGACATATATTTATGCTTCATAGATTATACTAAGGCATTTGATAAAGTAAAACATGATGAGCTGATTAAAATGTTGGAAGATATCAACATTGATGGGAATGATTTAAGAATAGTTAGTTAGTTAGTTAGTCGCGGTTCCAACTTCACAGCAACGGGTCGTCCCCATTATGCTCCGTTCCTGTGCCAGTGAATATCACACAAAATGCCTCCCACTTCCCAATGTGAAAAGTGGAAAAGACAGGAGTCTCGACAAACAACAGCCTGCACAGATACACTGTGCATAATGCCGCCGCCAGAATGTCAACACAATAATCCCCCACGAAACATCCAGTTCATCTCTGATGGAATCATCGGTGATTTTCCCATCTGGATGTTTCCTAGATGTTCACCCACACAGTACACAAAAATACAGTTCATCGTCGATGGCAGTGGCAGTCAACCAGAAGACCAGCAGCCACGCATTTCTGCATAAGGCAAGAACCGGTAAACTCTGGGACATAGCCAGCAGTCATCGCTCCGAACATGCAGTCACGTTCCAAAAAACCTCGGGCAGACTCAGAAGCATTTCACACGAAACTCACAGCTCACAGTGTCGCGCCACGCACTCACTCAGTAGCAGGGTGACGGAACCAAGAAGCCTCCTTAGTCGCATCTTACGACATGCGTGGTAGGCTACAGTGTTGCTATTCTTTGCTTCCCTTATGGGCCCCGGCAACACACGGGTGAAATCACAGTAGAAGTACTACTGTGATTTAAGAATAATAAAGAATATATACTGGAACCAAGTAGCAGCAATTAAAATTGGAAATAAAGAGGGTAGTTACGAACAGATAAAGCTAGGAGTACGACAGGGGTGTGTCTTGTCACTCGATCTCTTCTCCCAATATAGCGAAGTAATAATGAGAGAGATCAAAGAAAAGCCAGGAATACTAATCGGAGGATATAATATAAACAATATACGCTATGCAGATGACACAGTATTGGTGGCAGATAGTGCAACAGACCTTCAACAATTGTTGGACATTGTAGTATCAGAGAGTGCACAGAAAGGACTCTCCTTGAATATCAAGAAAACAGTAACAATGGTGATATCAAAGAAAATGGGGACACCAAAATGTGACATAGAAATAGAAGGGGAAATTCTCAACCAAGTGGATACTTTTAAATACTAGGATCGGATTAAATATGTACAACAGAGATTAAGAGCAGAATAGGGCATTTCAGAAAATGAAGAGTATCTTATGCAATAAGTCGCTATCAATGAATGTAAAAAATAGAGTGCTAAAATGCTATATAGAACCAGTTTTGATGTATGGCAGCGAATCTTGGAATGTAAATGAACAAATTAGGAAGAACTTAAACGCAACAGAGATGTGGTTTTTAAGGCGAATGTTGCGAATTCCTTGGACTGCCAGAGTAACTAACAGCGATTGCCTGAAAGAGGCTAATGAAACTAGAACACTATATTGTCAAGAACCTGGATTCATACAGGCATGATGGCCACTTCATTCATACCTCACGATCACAAACACGATTGTATGAATGGTAATAGGAATCAATATTTATTCTACACAGATATATACTGCTCGCTTCTCGAGCATACATTCATAACTCAAATACATTCTTCACACTCGCTATGTCTAACTGCGTCCTTTCTCAACTACACAGTGGCTAGAGTAACACCACACACGTCTTGTCTCTCTAACTGTCAAGTCCGGTCTGCCTGAGTTTACAGGTTTCGCTAACTTCTTGGTCCTCAAGTTCTCGTGCGGTCAGCAGCGCTCACCTCACACGTAGTCCAGTAGTCTAGTACTCGTTAACCTACAGTTGTACTACCGTTCAGTCTGTTTACGGGTAGTTCCCCGTGGTAAACGTCCCCCTGTCCTATCCTGGGGTGGATCCCCGTTATGTCCTAGTTATGACATATCCGTGTCCTATTTAGGTCCTGTCTTATACCTGTATGTTTGACGTTCTACCTCCTGGTACGGTCTCCCTCTATCTATTCTCTTCTAAAGGTCCTTATCTATGTCCTGTCTCTGTCCTTTCCTTACTTCTGGCTTTGTCCTACTTATATACCTATATCCAGCTCTTTGACACGCTCTCCCCCCCCCCCTGTATTGCGTCACCAAATTCTAATTAATGGGTGCGACGCAATCTGTCGTAACATCTAAAAAAATTAGTTGGGTCTAATTTTGTCAAAGTGCTGGCTAAGGTTAACTAAATATGTCTTGGGTATAATCACTGACTTATAAAAGTCTGATGTCCCACTGTTGTATTTATCCACTGGCCTATGATCAGTGTCGCACTGTACTGTTGGCCAGAGTCAAGACTCATTTTCATTACACTGAAGCTGTATCGAACCAAAGCCTAAAATGTCAATAAGACCTGCTTTTCAAAATTACGATTGACCGACATCCCGAACAAATTGTTCCTGTTATGGGAACAATACATGAATAAAATTCATGGCTCCTGTGTAATGTTTCTCCAACTATATTACATGTTATGTGTTTGCTGATGTTCACCTCTCTAACTTCCATTTTTGGGTAAATATTTCACTGTGTTCTCAACGTTTCCTAAGTCTGTTATGTCGCCTGTTCATGAGTCCCCCCCCCCCCCTTTCCATAATACTGCTGACTGCATTTTTATCAGTAAGTATATCTGGTTGTTTGCGTGTTTGTTTAGTTTTAGTGTACTATTAAATCACAAACATAGGCGTATGTCTATAATTTACGTGAATGATGTTTTCAAGCGTCGCAAGTTGGTTTACGCAGTCACAAATAAATGCGTATGCTTAACTTGTGAGTGCTCTGCCGAACTGAGGCGCTGGAAAATATTTATATACATGTAATGTAATAATCGCAACAACACAAATAAAACTCCACAAGCACATGTGTTACACATAAGACGAAGACAAATCATAAAAACTCTTGGGTGCCACCAAAAAAAAAAGAACATGCACCATTGTATACTCATACAATATTTAATACACTTATTCCTTCTTTCATTCGTCTTTTGCTCACTACATTCAAACACCACAAGTTTAAAACTATTTATGTCATTAAAATAAGAAAATGAGAAATTTTTTTGGCTCACTCTAAATATTCGTAGAGCCGAATAATAGTACTGTCTGTTAGCACAGTCTATTTTATTTACAGTATCTACAGGTTGAATGGATTGCTTATGCTGATCCTAAGTATCCTAACTATTCTAACTAAATGCTATATACTACTTTGGTGTACTGAGATTTATTAATTAATCTAGGTAAATAAACAAAATGAAGTGAAATGTGTTGGTTCCCTTACTTTAAAATATAGTTACTGATGGTAATGCATTCTAACTCAGTTATGATTTTAACTAATCTGTGTTCACTAAATTGTCCTAATATCTTATATTTAACGATGGAATGATTTGCCCCTAAGTTATAATTTTCAGTTAATCTATCTTCTAATTAAACTAAGTTATCTTAAATATTCTATAGTTAACTATGAAATGGTAGTCTCTTACGAGACTGCTAAGATGTAATTAAAGTAATGTAATCATGTTTACGTCTATCCCTGTATCTAAATAGGAGTTGGAAAATCGGTGTTGTTAATTTACTGAAAAGAAAAGTTGTTATGTTATTCTAAACTAAACATAAAGAAAAAATAATTTCATCGTGAAACTTCAATAAAAATTATCTTATATATTATATATACCAGACCATGCCAGACCATGTTGATCCATTTGCTCCTCCGTGGTGTACACGTGCTCCCACAAGGCCGCAACCACGTCTGCCTTATCATGCATCAATGTTCCGCCAAGTTTTGCAGAGCCAGCAAATCTGTCTGCCTATTCATTCCCCAGCACACCAGCATGCCCCGGAGAAAAGTGCCAGACGATGCTTGCCACCCGTTACTTCCGAAGCGAAGCAAGCCACTCAGCACGAAGCTTGCCTGTCCTCACCCTACTCAGCATGCTTTCTAAGTCATTTACAATCACGATGTGTGTGTGTGTGTGTGTGTGTGTGTGTGTGTGTGTGTGTGTGTGTGTGTGTGTGTCGTATTCTCCATCCAGGGGAAAGCTGCACTGACTGCCTCCACCTCCATTCTTAAGCTAGATGTTGTGGTATCAAATACCAAGCTCTCCTGCACCAAACGTCGACCTTTGCCAGGAAACCCCAGATACTTCTACTACCTCTCAACACCGAACCATTTGTGTAGATAATCACATCACTCGGGCGAGCATGATCCTGAATTAATTGCTGGATTTCCACTTCTGTGGCCCCTGCTGGCCACTCCCTGCACTCCCGGCTCAATGTGTTTATAACTCTGCACAAGTCTGACTGCTCCGCTGGCACTCTGACCCACTCCTCTCTTCGACTTATGTTCTCCAAGAGGCACACCTGCCTGATCGTATCCTCCCCCTGAGCCTTCCATGATTTCCTTCTTATCAGTCGCTGGCCCTTAACTGCGTCCAGCTCCTCATGCAACGGGTGATCTGTGTCAGCAGCTACTCTGAGGTATGCCTTTGCCTGCATCACCTTGAGCCTACCAGCAACAGTCGGCAAGCCAAGGATGTACCGCATTCACAACACTGGGGTGTCTCTGGTGCATCCCACATAGCCTTGTTCTGTATGCGCTCCAATCTCACCAGCTGACTCTTTGAGACAGTGAGCAGTCCTAGTCCATAATCAATCGCTGAGAGGATCACGTGCTGGCATAGTCTGAAAAGCATTCTCTGCTCCATGTCCATCGCAGCCATAGTTTTATGTGCGTTGAGTCCCTTTTGAGATCTTGTCACAACCGTCTCCACATGATCCTTGAAGGACAGGCTCCTGTCAAATGTAATTCCCAGATACTTCAGTTTGTTCTCTCTGTTGACGCTTCCACCATCTATCGTGAGGCTTGGAACATCAGCTCTCACAATCATGTTGTCCAGAGAGCACCACAAAACAGCTGCCTTTTTCGGGTGGATGACAGCACCCATTTCAGTGCACCAGTCAATCACTTTGTCTACTGTCGCCTGTAGCTCCTGGGTTGTTTTCTCCCTATCTCTCCCCTGCCTATATGCAAGAATATCATCTGCAAATGTTAGTATCCTTCCAACCCCTGGTGCTTCTAAGTTTGCAATTTTGCTCGTATACACGTTAAAGAGCACTGGTGAGAATGCGGATCCCTGTGGCAGTCCCGGGGTTAAAATATGTGGCTCTGAGGTCCATGCACCTAGACGGAGAGCAATCCGACGAGAATGTAGGACGGCCGCTATCCAGTTCACCAACCACGGATTGACCCCCTTCTCCATCAGTGCGGTCATCAAAATATCATATCGAACTCTATTGTACGCATTCTTGAGATCAAGCGGCGCCGCCATCGTTTCTTGTCTACTCTGGAACCCCTCATAAACGTCAAAGGCAAAAGTGGCTGCATTTGACCAGGTCTATTTTTCTGGCATGTAGCTCCCCAGGCCTCTTGGAAGAAGCTTCCCCCTTTCCAAAAACTATTGCAGCTTGACAGCGACTATCTTCTCTAAAACCTTCCCAAACGTATTTTGAAGGATAATGATCCTAAAGCCGCTAAGCTTCGAATATATATATCTTATATATAAATTAGGATGTGTGTATCTCTGTCTGTCCGTATGTCCGTATGTCCTTTATGCGCTCGCGAACGGCCCATCCGATTGAGATGAAATTTTCTACACGCCTTCCTTTCATTCCAGAGCAGCCAACTGTCGTAGTTTTTTTTTCTTCTTCCTCCTCCTCCCTCCTCCCCCTCCCAAAATACGTACGTCCAGGAAATGGTCTTCTACATAGACACTTCTCTCTGAGGTCCGCGATAACATATTAACCTGGTGGGATGGAATTATCAATCATCCTACTACCTCCTCCCTCCTCCTCCCTTCTCCTCCTCCTCCCTCTTCCTCCCTCCTCCTACCCTCTTCCTCTTCCCCTCCTCCCTCTCCCTCCTCTTCCTCCTCCATCCTCCTCCTCCCTCTTCCTCCTTTTCCTCCCTCTTCCTGCTCCTTCTTCCTCCCTCCTCCCCCTCCTCCTTCCTACTCCTCCCTCTCCGCCTCCTCCCTCCTCCTCCTCCCTTCTCCTCCTCCTCCCTCCTCCTCCTCTCTCCTCCTCCCTCTACCTCCTCCCTCCTCCTCCCTTCACATTCCTCCTCCTCCCTCCTCTCTCTTCCTCCTCCCTCCTCCTCCCTCTTCCTCCTCCTCCTCCCTCCTCCTTCCTCCTGCTCCCTCCTCCTCCTCCCTTCTCCTCCCTTCTCCTCCTCCCCCTCCTACCCCTCCCTCCTCCCCCTCATCCGTCTTCCTCCCTCCTCCTTCTTCCTCCCTCCTCCTCCCCCTCCTCCTCCCTCTCCTCCTTATCCCTCCTCCTCCATTCTCCTCCTCCCTCCTCCTCCTCTCTCTACCTCCTCCCTCCTCCTCCCTTCACATTCCTCCTCCTCCCTCTTCCTCCTCATCCCTCCTCCTCCTCTATCCTCCTCCCTCCTCCTCCTCCTCCCTCTACCTCCTCCCTCCTCCTCCCTTCACATTCCTCCTCCTCCCTCTTCCTCCTCCTCCCTCTCATCCTCTTCCCTCCTTCTCCTCCCTCCTCCTTCTCCCTCTTCCTCCTCCCTCTTCCTCCCTCTTCCTGCTCCCTCCGCCTCCCTCTCCCTCCTCCTCCTCCCTCTCCTCTTCCTCCTCCTCCTGCGATCTCCTCCTCCCTCCTTCTCCCTCTTCCTCCTCCCTCCTCCTCCCCCTCCTCCTCCACCCTACTCCTCCCTCCTCTTCCTAATCTCTCCTCCTCCCTCCTATTCCTCCTGTCTCCTCCTCCCTCCTCCTCCCTCCTCTTCCCTCCTCCACCTCCCTCTTCCTCCTCCCTCCTCCATTTACCCAAGACAGACAGACATACAGATAGTCGGGAACGGGATCTTATATGACTACTTATATGATTTAAATGAGATGCTCTCCACCATGGGCTGGGCCGGGTCAGACAGACAGACAGACAGACAGACAGACAGATAGATAGACAGACAGACAGACAGACAGTCGGGAACGGGAGCTTATATGACTACTTATATGAATTAAATGAGATGCTCCCCACCAGAGTCTGGGCGAAGCCGGGCCGTGTCAGCTAGTATATATATATATATATATATATATATATATATATATATATATATATATATATATATATGTGTGTGTGTGTGTGTTTATATATATATATATATATATATATATATATATATATATATATATATATATATAAACGCTATGTATGTATATATGTATGTATGTATGTATGTATGTATGTATGTATGTATGTATGTATGTATAAATTTATGTATGTATGTATGTATGTATGTATGTGTGTGTGTGTGTGTGTGTGTGTGTGTGTGTGTGTGTGTGTGTGTATGTATGTATGTATGTATGCATGTATGTATGTATGCATGTATGTATGTATGCATATATGTATGTATGTATGTATGTATGTATGTATGTATGTATGTATGTATGTGCCAAGAGCCGGAACTCACCCATCATATCCGACCTCTTGGTTTTGTGTCTAGGGTTTAGAAGATTGTAGAACTATCACAACAGGCTCGTAAAATCACTGTACAAGTCTTTCGTGCACACAACACAAGTTCATAACGCGTCCTTAGAGTATATGTATACTTTATTACATCCCAGTCCTTACCGTGGTCGCCATCATGCCCAACCAGCATCTCGCCTTCCAGTGTTCTGGACATGACCATCCCACCAAATGGCTAGCAACAGTGTGCCCATCATACCGCTAATCGGTGTTTATTTCTTGTGTTTGTTGTACACTCTAGAATCTACATATAACGGCTACTGTTAAGAATAGTCTCTACTTACAGTACACAAGTGCCCAATGAGTCACGTCGTGTCTCCCTCGCCGCCATTCACAGTGTTCAGAAAACGAAACGAAGTCAGCTCTCTCGTCACAGCCGATCAACCTGTACCGGGCCATTGGCCGTCTGTTACTTCAGTGTATTTCTCCTTCCCTCCTAGTTGGCTGAATCACGAACACTTCTTCATTGTTGTCTGTGACCTGAATAACTGCGACCAGCTTAAACGCTTTCGAGCGCAGAACTTTCTCAAACTTGACCATCTTCGACTCACGCCTCAGCTCAGACTGACTTCAGCGTCACCTCTTCCGGCTTCTTGCCTGGGAGCCGTCACGTGACGTATTAGCTCCGCCCACTAATGTTAGCCGCGTTCGCTTGTGTTTCTAAACTGTGTGACTGACGCACCTGCCGTGTTTCGCGCAATCCATCTCATGGCAATGTTCCCCCTTTTTTTTAAATGTTGTAAACATTTTTACTACCTTTGCTCAGTCTTATACTTCTTCGACATGAGTTGGATCAGTTCACACTACTTTTTGTTTTAGTGGACCCATGGTCGCACGCTTTGGTTTCTCTTAATATTCGCACATAGCTGTACGTCTGTTGTCATTACATATGAGCTTGTCTCTTCTATGATACATTTAGACTCGTGACAAGTTTTCATCGATAAACAACATCACAGAAACAAAAAAAATATATATCATGCGGACACGGCAACCCGTCTACATCTAAACTTCCGTGTAGTCACAGCCTCCTTTTCAAGTTCAGAGGTTATGTAATCTAGTCTGACGTAGGATCCAATGTTTCATCAAACATCCCTAGTAGCTCCTCAATCATGTACTATACATGAGCATCCTACTCAATCCAAGCCCCCAGGCTCTGAATAAGGTATATGTGTGTGATTATGGACTATGGCTTTCACTGTCTCTTCTTGTATCAATGGATTGCTCTTGCTTTGACTTTGACGTTAATGAGTTGTCTTTGACCTTGGTGCTGCTTTGATGCTTGTAGTGTCTTTTTTCAGTACTTTTAGTAGGTATTTCTATTTTGGGGTATGTTTACCTGATCTCTCTTTGTCTGGTAGCTATCATTGCCCATGGATGTTATGGCGATGCTGGTTTTCTGTTTGTTCTATACCACTTCTCTATGCAACTTATACCTTTGCCATTTTCAACTATGCATTTGGCAATGAGACTTATTTACCTCTCCGTATCATTATATCTTTGCAATGCACACGTGTTCTATAAAACTTATACATACTAATATTATGTCCATGTCATGTATACATATGTTATCATACTAAATGAATGAAAACATATTCCAACCTGTGCATACATATTCTACAATTTATCGTCCCTGTACATTAAAGTAATAAAGTAATACATCATCTAAATACAAAGTGTTTGTTTTCATTTGCAATATTCTGGTTTAGAAATTTTGTGCAAATTTGTACCTGTTTGGTTTCTCTCAACTTTACATTGCCCTTATTTGGTTTCTTTCAAATTTACATTTCCACTTGTTGTTGTTTCATAAGTTCTATGGACTTATGATCATTCTGTGCTTTACCATTTGCCTCATTTTGCACATTATGTTTCAAATGCAACCACATGTGTCAAACTCTTGGACTCTGTTTGCAACCTATAGTTATTGTGTTGTAGAGACAAGTAGCAGACTCATATATGTCTCTCGTATCATCTGTAGTGGATCTTCTAATCAGATCATAACTTCAAGTAGGACTACACAACTTCAAATCTGTGGACATCTGTAACAGTGTATGTAACTATTCATCAATTATCATAATGATGACGGATGAAATGATAAAATGCTAACACCATCAAAGGAAATAATAGTTTCCCCAAAATGTTGATGATGATGAACTGATACAAATTATAGTTCTAAATTCCTGTGTTAAACGTAGACTCTTTGATGCCCACTCGTGAGATGTAGATCAACCGTGTATTCATTCATAATTGGCTTGTCACTAGTCTGGTGGTCTATGGACTTGCATGGTGCTCATCTTGTGATCAAGTGGTGTAGAACTTCTATCTGCAGCTGCATTGTTCCTCTCCATTCAGTTTCAGATGCCCTAATCATTCAGCTTCAGATGCCCTAATACTGTCTGAGAATAATAACATAGTGGGACGTACGTGTCCATGTGCATATGTATATACAACAAGTATTAATACAAGTGATAGTAGTAACTAATTTTAAGCTGCTTCCATTGACATGTTTGTGTCCCCGATTAGCAATTCAGAGTGCAATTCAGTTGATTGAGCAAGCACCCTGGCTATGAGGTGATTTACAGGTGATGTGATGTACATTTGCAGTGTTTTTCTTTGCTATTTACATCAATGATTTACATCTTTGCATGACATTTCATTGATATCAACATCAGCATGAAGTAGATGTATCACCTCCACTGCATTTGACATCTGATTATAATATACTATCATGATGGCCTCATTTGGACAGCATGTCATATCACTTTAGCTCCTCTATATGAGAGCTGTAGTTAATGTTATTATTTTGACATCTGGTTGTTTTATCACAGTATGTTCATTCAACCAATACTATCATAACCAAGCATTCATTCTGTTTAAAAAAGTATATCTACACTAAACTATTTTCTATTCTAAAATATCTATATCTTCTATCTACATATCACAAGAGAACAGTATTTCATTCTGAAATATGAGATGTTATCTATACTTTTTGTGATAGTACTTTTTATCCGCAGATGTATCAACCAATCTTTCCCATTGATTTTCAGCACAACCTGTGGGTTTACTGAGACTATAGTCTGCATATCTCGAAATCTTACTTTTAGTTTGATTATCCATATATGGTGTTAACAGTTGTTTAATTTTTGATGTACTTTCAGTAAAGGATGCAATGGTTGATTTTTAATGTTTAATGAGCCAGGCTAGCTTGGTTTTATCTCTCTCCGTTAAATTTGGTCTGAATGATAGTGCTTTCCATGTAATAATTTCTTGAGTAGATGGTGTTGGTGTGATTGTTGGCTGTTCTTGTGTCAGTGGTTTATCTATCTCTTTATCCGTACCTTGTTCTATGAGGTGAGTTTCTGACTTCTCGTTATCTTGACAGTGTTTATCACTAGTGTTTTGTACTACTTGTTTGTTGTCTTTCTCTATTTGAGTGGCTGGGATTGGTATATGTCTACGTTGGCACAGTTTACATGATCGGACATAGTTTCTGATGTCTTTCTCAACACCTGGCCAATAGTGTAGAGATAATAATGTCTGTCTAGTCTTGGCTATTCCCCTATGGTCTGTAACTGACATGTGGTTCGCGAAGTGGAGTGCCTCGCTGGGGTGTTGCACTGGTTGTACTATTTGTGAAATTCAAGTTGGATATTTACTGTATACTCTCATGAGGATATTGTCTTCTACTTTAAATTTCCATCTACCCCCTATTTCTTTTTTAGATGGTTGGTTTACTCGCTGAAAATATATTTGTAACGTTTCATCGTCTCTTTGCTGTTTTGCTAAGTTATAGTTCTGCTTGTTTGCTCTGGTTATTCTGCAGTATGACTACTTCATCTTGTTCTTTATCTTTCTTATGCATTGTTCTTTTCCGGGTATTTGCTACACAGTCTTTTAATTCCCTTGCTTGGATTTCTTCTTGTGTACAATCTTTTATTCCAGGTATGTTACCTAGCATTAGTCCAGCGTACGGGTTTGGTTGCATTGCTGCTTGTATTCTGTCAGTATAGTATGGGCTGTCAATTTAGATCCATGCTGTGTCATACTTTTCGAGTGTTCCACCAAATGTTCGACAATTTACTGTATTACCTGTGTAATCTTCCCTTCTAAAAAAACCTTTGGTTTACTCCCACTAACGATGCTCCAGTGTTTCTTATGCATGTGGTTGGTATGCCATTGACAAATGCTTTTTTGACTTTCAGAGTTGCACTGCACATGTTGTTCGTATTTGTCTGTTGTGTAGGCATTCTATGACTATTTACAGGTTTATCAATCTGTTGTCTATTATTTACTTAAATTCTAAGTCAATTTCGAATGTCAACCGAACTGAACGTACTTTTGGGTGATGATGCAATAACAACAAAAGTAGCCCACCAACCTCCCACTAATGATGAGAGTTAGCAAACATATTGATAAAAGGGTGCCTGTTGACTCTGGAATACTAAGCAGGACACATATACAAATCAAGTGAAAACAGCTTAACGTGTATAAATTCCGCTTCGGTGTCCTTTGTGGCTTGGTCCAGATGCTTGGCTCCACTTCAGGATTCTTCACAAGATGTATGGATCAGCTTCACTGCATTTCGGGCTGAACAGGAATCAATAGAAATTTGGTCTTGAAAATCGTGATCCTCAAAAATGTGGCTTCAAAGGTGCCTATTACACTACTGATGGCAGTGGAAACTTGGATCTGAAAAAAATATTCTTTAATCTAACACTGAGATTAGTTCAATAGAGCACTATAGTGCGTGAAGCACATGAACACGGCTATAGTGTGATGATTTAAGTGGCTGAGAGCCCTCATCTGTTTCCTTGACTCAATAGTTGAAATATGGAATTAAAGTTCTGTGATATGTACTTTGCCACTGCACACATAAGTAATATGATAAACGGTTCATCTAAAGTGATGCTTGGCTGAGACGTGAGCTTATTTGTTGTTGTCGATGGTAGCCATCTTGGTACCCTTCAACAAGGTCATTCTTTGTCTTTCATCCATGGTGTTCACTTTATATTTCTTTATTACTTGCAAATCATTATCTTACTCATTTCTTTCGAACTGTTCTCTATTAAACACTGCACTGATGAAACATTCTCCCTTGATTGTATCTGGGTTCACACAAACGGACTAATGCCCCCAAGTTTCAAGAGCCGGAACTCACCCATCATGTCCGAGCTCTTGGTTTTGTGTCTACGGTTTAGAAGATTTTAGAATTATCACAACAGGCTCGTAGAATCACTGTACAGGTCTTTCGTGCACACAACACAAGTTCATAACGCATCCTTAGAGTATATGTACAGTTTATTACATCACAGTCCTTACCGTGGTCACCATCATGCCCCACCAGCATCTCGCCTTCCAGTGTTCTGGACATGACCATCCCACCAACTGGCAAGCAACAGTGTGCCCATCATACCGCTAATCGGTGTTTATTTCTTGTGTTTGTTGTACACTCTAGAATCTACATATAACGGTTAAGAATAGTCTCTACTTACAGTACACAAGTGCCTAATGAGTCACGGCGTGTCTCCCTCAACGCCATTCACAGTGTTCAGAAAACGAGGTCAGCTCTCTCGTCACTACCGATCAACCTGTACCGGGCCATTGACCGTCTGTTACTTCAGTGTATTACTCTTTCCCTCCAAGTTGTCTGAATCACGAACACTTCTTCATTGTTGTCTGTGACCTCAATAACTGAGGCCAGCGTAACCGCTTTCAAGCGCAGAACTTTCTCAAACTTGACAATCTTTGACTCACGCCTCAGCTCAGACTGACTTCAGCGTCACCTCTTCCGGCTTCTTGCCTGGGCGCCGTCACGTGACGCATTAGCTCCGCCCACTAATGTTAACCACGTTCGCTTGTGTTTCTAAAAAGTGTGTCAACACATCTCTCCAGTGACGACAGACACACCTGCCGTGTTTCGCGCAATCCATCTCATGGCATATGTATGTATGTATGTATGTATGTATGAATGTATGTATGTATGTATGTATGTATGTATGTATGTATGTATGTATGTATGTGAGTATGTGTGTATGTGTGTATGTGTGTATGTATGTATGTATGTATGTATGTATGTATGTATGTATGTATGCATGCATGCATGCATGCATGCATGTATGTATGTATGTATGTATGTATGTATTTATGTATGTATGTATGTATGTGGGTCCGTTCTTTATGCGTTCGCGAACTGTCCATCCGATTGAGATGAAATTTTCTACATGTTTTCTTTTCATTCCTGTGCATCCAACTGTCATAGATTGTTTAGTGTACATTCAGGTATTTACTAATTAAAATTTAATATTTAAATTACATGACTTAACATAAGAAAAAAATTATAAAGGGACACAACATTTAGTAGCATTGCTATATCTTAGGTTAAGTCCCCTGGCTATAGATAGATAGATAGATAGATAGATAGATAGATAGATAGATAGATAGATAGATAGATAGATAGATAGATAGATAGATAGATAGATAGATAGATAGATAGATAGATCTGACCCGATAGATACAGAAATCAAAATCAAATCAAATCAACTTTATTAGGGTCACATATTGGGCGCGCAGGCCCGTCTTACATTCGGCCCTTCCAATCACTCGTCTTTCATTCATCAAGAGAATTATACATCTACATTGGAAGAAAAATAAACATTGTGAAAAGAATGTTGTAAACATAAACAAGGCAAATTACCATGTTACCCATCTCCCACCTACCCATACATCACCCCACCCACAAACACCCCCACCTACCCACACACACGCACACCAAGGGACACATACATACCCCACCAACCGACCCATCCCCCTTCCGCACAACCCCCACCCACACACTCTCCCCTCACCTGTTCCCCCACCCCAAACACACTCACCACCCACAAACATTCCCCCACCAAGCCACACATCCCACCCACATACACATCCTAACCCACACAACCTCTCCCCATCCATACCTCAAACCTCCCATCCCCCAGCCACATCTCCATTAACCACATATTTACCACCCACGCACATAATCCCCCACCAACCCACACTTCGCACATCCACTCACACATCCCCAAACCATACACACACACATCCCCACCAACTGACATCTCCCTACCCCCCCCCCCCCCCCACACACACACATCTCCCTAACCACCCATACATCCCCAATCCACTCACACACACACCCGACCACCAATACATACATCCTCCACCCACCCATACATGCCTTAACCCAATACCCCACTACACAATCCCCCACCCGCACATCACATACATCCCCTACCACGCAATATTCCCAACCCACGCACCACACACACACATATCCTTCACCAACACGTCCCACACCCACATACCACCACACATCCCAACTTACACACCACACACATATCCCCCACCCACATACCGCACAATATTCCCACCCACACCCACAAGATACCCTTACCCATCCACCCCACATACCCCCACCCACACCCCACAAAAATCCCCTCATCCACACACACATACCTCACCCACACAATATCCCTAACCAACACACCACACACCTCTCCCCACCCACACACGCATTCCCTACCCGTCCACAAACACACACTCACTCACGCACACATCCTCCACTAAGCACCCACACACCCCCACCCACCCACCCCCAACCAAACATCTCTCGATCACAATACCCCAACCCACACACATCCTCCACCCACTCACGCATCCCACCCCGACACATACACATCCATCACCCACCTACACATCCCTAAGCCACTCACACACCCTCACATTCCCCATCCACGCACACATCGCCCACCCACACACCCTCACAAACTTCCCCCAACCACCCCACCCATACACACATTCCCCGCACCCATCACACACATCCACTACACCACACACTATAGAGGGTGGGATAGACGGAGGGAGAGACGGACGGACGGGCAGGCAGGCAGACAGACAGACAGACAGAAAGACAGAAAGACAGACAGACAGACAGACAGACAGACAGACAGACAGACAGACAGACAGACAGACAGACAGACATATAGATAGACAGACAGACAGACAGACAGACAGACAGACAGACAGACAGACAGACAGACAGACAGACAGACGAGAACGGGAACTTATATGACTACTTATATGAATTAAATGAGATGCTCCCCATCGGGGGCTGCGTGAAGCCGGGAAGGGTCAGACAGACAGACAGACAGACAGACAGACAGACAGATGGATAGATAGATAGATAGTCGGGAACGGGAGCTTATATGACTACTTATATGAATTAAATGAGATGCTCCCCACCAGGAGCTGGGTGAAGCCGGGCACGGTCGGGTCAGACAGACAGACAGGCAGACAGACAAGCAGACAGACAAGCAGATAGACAGACAGACAGATAGATAGATAGATAGATAGATAGATAGATAGATAGATAGATAGATAGATAGATAGATCCCCTTCAGGGCCTGGCCGAAGCCGGGCCGGGTCATATAGTATATATATATATATATATATATATATATATATATATATATATATATATATATATATATATATATATATATATATATATATATATATACATACATACATACAGTGGAACCTCGCTTAACGAGCATAATTTGTTCCAGAACTTTACTCGTAAAGCGAAGCACTCGTTAAGCGAAACAGTTTTTCTCATACAAATTAATGTAAAATACGATAATGCGTTCCATGCCGAAAAAATACTCACAATATTTTGTATAACGTTTATTCAAAGAAAATTATTAAATATACATTGTAAAGGAGCGTGATTCATCTTCCTCTTCTGTCCAGGAATAAACGAACCTGGAATGAGAATTCGATTTGTAGAAAAAAAAATGAAATAATTAATTTACAATTTGTAATACATACCTAATTCTTTTTCACTAGAAAGCTGTCTAGAGGAATTTTTTTTTGCCGAAGCTTCAGAATTTGGTGGAAATGCGACACGGCATTATCATTAAATAAATTATTAGCTCTCATAACCTCTGCCTTATTAGGGTGATGGTTCTGAATGAACGATGCAACAGTTTCCCATGCTTTCAGCATTTCTCTTATTGCGCCAGAAGATTGTTGGTTTGCTATTACATTCTCCTTCTTCTCAGACAAACTCTCCTCCAACACTTATTGCTATGAAACACAATGTAATTCCATAAGCTCTTCGGTGGTCAGCTCTTGGCTATGCTCTTCCACAATCTCATCGATATCTTTGTTATCCACCTCCGGTCCCATGATCTTGGCCAAAGACACAATCTCGTTGACTACAGGCTTCACAGGTACTGTCTCAAACACCTGAAAATCACATTCATCAACGCTATCCGGCCAAGGTTTCTTCCAAGCAGAAGTGAGGGTTCTCTTGGTAACCCCTTCCCATGCCTTTTCGATGATCTTGAGGCAGGCAACGATGTGGAAGTGATATTTTCAAAACTCTCTGAGAGTGAGATTGATCCCATCAGTCACCTCAAAATAACGCTCGAAGAGCGCTTTAGTGTAGAGCTTCTTAAAGTTAGAAATAACCTGCTGGTCCATAGGCTGGAGTAACGGCGTAGTGTTGGGAGGCAGGACTGGATCTTGATGAATTTAAATTCTTCAAGATGGTCATCTTGCTCGCTGTTGCAGGCGCAAAATCCGGGACTTCCCCTCCCCGCGTCTATCGTTATGCGAAACGTCGCTCGTTCAGCGAGTCATTTTTTTACAATTTATTTTGCTCATTATGCGAATTACTCATTATGCGAGGTGCTCGTTAAGCGAGGTTCCACTCTGTATATGTGTGTGTGTGTGTGTGTGTGTGTGTGTGTGTGTGTGTGTGTGTGTGTGGCACCTTGCAGTCTTGACAGACCAAAGTATGTGAGTTGGAATGTGGCCAATATTCCATCACAATGCCTGGGCTGAGCTTCAGAGAAACATGTGTTGCTCAAACGACATGATCCCTCTCTCGGCCTAATCTTATGTTTTCCAGAGGAATGGTTAACCAATACGTCTGGCACAAGGTAGGCTGCAGACGCTGGCGGCACAGCGTCAAACCTCCGAGACTTCGCCACCACGAGCAGGTGGCGAGTGATGGCCAGACCCTGGCACCCAAGGGACCCGGCTTAGAGGCGTTCAGCCAAGTCCCACAGGTGAGTTCCTCGTACGAGCCCGGACCATAAGGGCGGGCACAACTGTCAATCACAAGTGTCCGGACCTGTGTAAAGCGTGCACTAGCGTCAGACGCTCCACCTGACTTTAGCGGACCCCGCGACCAGCGGGAATAGGCCCACCGGAGATACCACAGGAGATATTGCTCATCTATTGCGAGCAAATCTCCCATCCTTCCACTGTGCGGATCTCGCGACCGACGAGAGTAGGCCCGCCGGAGATATTGTTCGTCTGCTACGGACAAATTTCTCCCGAGACTGAATAAGTAAAGAAACGATAAAAGTAGTGGTATTTCAATTGCGCTTGCGCTCCCACCTATGCTACACCCTTCATGTGTCTTCACAAAGTCGGACTAGAGTCAAGCTCAACAGGGTCTTCTTTCCCCGCTGATTCTACCAAGCCCGTTCCCTTGGCTGTGGATTCGCTAGATAGTAAATAGGGACAGTGGGAGTGTGTGTGTGTGTGTATATATATATATATATATATATATATATATATATATATATATATATATATATATATATATATTCCATTGGCACCTTGCCGTCTTGACAGACGATAGTTTGTGCTTTAAAAAGGCATAATAACTTTTACCTATGGCGGTAGCGCATATGACTGATAAGGCCAATTTGCGCTGTAAATGTCCGTTCACAGTTGGTGCATGTGAACATGTGGTCATTTCCACCATCATGCACTATATAACGACTCACACGCTCGGTGTGTGACTTATCTGCAATAATTTTCTCCTTTGTCTTTATTCCATTTCTGATGTTAGCCTTCCATGCAACACGTTCAGCGGCGCCTTGCTCCCAATGTGCATTATCAATGCCTGTATCAATCATGTCCCGCTTACATACATCTTTGTATCGTAGTAGAGGCCGACCCTGAGATCTCTTACCCATCTGTAATTCGCCAAAAAAGATGTCCTTTGGTATTCTACCATCATCCATCCTCCAACGATGTCATATCATCTAAGTCTACGAAGACTGAGCATGGAATAAACCGTCACACAACCTGATCTTTCCAATACTTCAGTATTTGTGATTTTGTCTTGCCACTTAATACCAAGAATTCTTCGCAGACACCGCATATGAAAGCTGTTTAAACGTTTCTCTTGGTGTGAGTAAGTTGTCCAGGTTTCACTGCCATAAAGAAGAGTACTAAGGACAGAGGCTTGATAGACAAGGACTTTTGTTTTGGCAGTAAGTTTCCTGTTCTCGCACACTCTTTTTCTTAACCTATTCATTGATGTTACTCCCTTACCAATCCGGATGTTGTTTTCCTGATCTAGGGATACTTTGCTATTTACCACTGATCCTAGATATGTAAAATGGTCTACCATCTCTAGTTCGGCGTCGTCAATAAAGATTGATGGTACCCCATGTGCACCTTGTGACATAATCTGTGTCTTCTTTTTGCTAATTGTTAAACGAAATTCAGAACAAGCATTGGAGAATGCAGATAGTAGACATTGCAATTCTTCCTCAGAGTGGGTCGTAACTGCAGCATCATCTGCAAAAAGCAACTCTCTGATCATTACCCTCCTAATTTTGGTCTTGGCCTTCAATCTCTGAGCATTGTAGAGGTCGCCATCTGAGCGTGAGTGAATGTATATACCACCATCCTGATCACGAAAGGCATATTTCAGTAGAAGTGAAAAGTATATTCCAAAGAGGGTGGGAGCTAGTACACAACCTTGCTTAACTCCACTCTTGATTTCAAACTCTTCAGAAGTTGCACCATCAAACTTGATTATACCCTTCATGCCTGTGTCGAACGATTCCACAATGGACAAAAGAGTTAGTGGGCAGCCAATATTCTTTAGTGCCTTGAACAGACCCTCACGACTGACCAAATAAAATGCCTTTGTGAGTTCGATGAAGGCAATAAACAGTGGTTGATTCTGTTCACGGCATTTTTCTTGCATTTGTCGCAATGAGAATATTATATTAATGGTAGACCGGGTGATATATATACTTTATATGTGTGTATATGTATATGTATATGTATATATATATATATATATATATATATATATATATATATATATATATATATATATATCATCACCATCATCAAGTGCCCTGCCAGCTGGCGTAGCCGTTCATGGCTCTCCACAGATCTCTGTCTATGGTTTTCTGGATCAACTCTTCTGCTGATATTCATCCGTGCCACCGTCTCAATCCATCCAGCATCATTTCTCTTGGTCTGCCTCTGCCTCTCTTCCCCTCGATCTTTCCAGTTCTCACGATGTTCTCCAAAGCCTATCTTCTCATTACATGACCAAAGAAAGCTGTTTGTCTCTTTCTTATTGTTGTATATAGTGTTCTAGTTTCATTAGCCCGTTTTAGGCAGTCGTCGTTAGTTACTCTGGAAGTCCAAGGAATTCGCAACATTCGTCTCAGGAACCACATATCTGTTGCTTCTAATTTCTTCTTAATTTGTTCATTTACATTCCAAGATTCACTGCCATACAGCAAAACTAGTTCTACATAGCATTTCAGCACTCTCTTTCTTACACTCAGTGATAGTGACCTATTGCACAAGATACTCTTCATTTTCTGAAATGCGGCCTTTGCCTGCCCTATTCTGCTCTTAATCTCTGTTGTACATCTTCCATCTGATGTTATAAATGTCCCTAGGTATCTAAAATTATCCACTTAGTTAAGAATTTTTCCTTCTATTTCTATGCCACATTTTGGTGTCACCATTTTCTTTGATATCACCATTGTTACTGTTTTCTTGATATTCAAGGAGAGTCCTTTCCTTGCACTCTCTGTTACTACAGTGTCCAACAATTGTTGTAGGTCTGTAGATTTATCTGCCACCAATACTGTGTCATCTGCATAGCGTATATTATTTATATTATAACCTCCAACTAGTATTCCTGGCATCTCTTTGATCTCGCTCATTATTACTTCGCTATATAGGGAGAAGAGATCTGGTGACAAGACACATCCCTGTCGTACTCCTAGCTTTATGTGTTCGTAACTACCCTCTTTATTTCCAATTTTAATTGCTGCTATTTGGCCTTCAATCTCTGACCGTTGTAGAGGTCGCCATCTGAGCGTGAGTGAATGTATATACCACCATCCTGATCACGAAAGGCATATTAAATATTACAGTAGAAGTGAAAAGTATATTCCAAAGAAGGTGGATATATATATATATATATATATATATATATATATATATATATATATATATATATATATATATATATATATATATACTTTATAAAAACGAGTCAACATATTAACAACATATATATTAAAGATGAGTCAACCCAGCGCACATGTGACCCTAGTGAACTTCAGTTACTCCCTGGCACTGTGGAGACTTGGAGTGGATATTTGAACAAAGGGAATTTATAACCCTAGACTGAATATGTTAATCAAGAGAAGCTGAAGTAAGGAGAGCATCAAGAACTCTAATAGAAAGAACACCACTGACAGACTATTTGTAATTCGACAACAGAGATTACTTAAAAAAAAAAAATAAGTAGCAAACTTTTCGATCATATAAAAAAGTGATTGTAGTGAAAGCGAACTTTGAAATGAGGAAGAGAAAGAGATCCTTTAATATTATATCAAAGCAGAGAACTGTCAACGATCTTTGCGTGTGTAGAATTGTGTTAGACACATGAACACTTTACTAATAAATTGTTTAAGAATTAAGAATTCACGAAGAACAGTTTAATATCTGCTGATTCAAATGTTCTATTGAAAATTGTCCCAAAGTGGAAACATGCTTTAACAAATTGCCCAGTTTGCAAGATGACAAGAGATGTCGAGAGTCGATAAAGTGTGACAAAGTAAGTTCGACTGCGAACTTTGAAACTGGGTCACGGAGATCGAAACGGGCAGACACCTGTAACTTTTATTGATTATTTCAACACAAGACCTGTGCGGGAAAGATTCCAAGTACACAGGTCAACACGGGAAAACATCGAGACGTGACGACTTGATTGGCTGGTCAATGACAAACAGTGTGATTGCTTAGAACTTTAGAAGTTGGACACAAATAAATTAACAACAATGTATTCGTGTGAAATACTAAGTATTTACCAGAGACTGTGTATAAAATGAACTGTTTTATAGATAAGAACAACGTAAATCTTAACTATCGAGTCTGAGGATCTCAAATTATTTAGTAAAAACATCGTGCGTAAGATTCCGGATATTTAAATATAATAATTTTGTGAGATTAGAGACATTGTAATTTAGAAAATTGTGCAGTAACTTTATGAACTTTAAACTATCTGCACTTATGGGGATGTCCCGAATGCTGTGATGTCGGTTCCTAAATCAATCAATCAATCAATCAATCAATCAATCAATCAACTATCTGCGCTGAGAATAATTAGTTACTCAGTTGAACATTACTTTACAGAACTGTGCAGTAGTTAATCCGATAGTAGACATTATTGTTTATGTGAAACAGTTTATAACAAAACGTTACTTTAATAATTAGTAGCTTAAAGCTTGTGTAGTAAGTTGACGTAATATTGTTAGAATTAATATGATCATTGAAAATAGTGTTATATATGAATACAATTATATTGATACATTTATGATTATATTTAGTGAGTATTTCTGTTATAGATGTAGACGATTATTAGTTATATTGATGAATTAGGAAATAATAATTAAAATATTTGGAGTTTAATTAGGGACTCAGATGAGATCAATACTATCTTCTCAAGCAGGGGTCACCAAACTACGGCCCGCGGGCGGGATCCGTCCCGCGACGTCATTTCACCCGGCCCGCCGACGGTACTCGAAATAGCTTGATATGACGTATAGAACACGAGAGGATGTGATACAATTTAAATGTAAATATTATGATCAGAATAATAGGAGATCTTCACACGTGCGGAGACCTCCTGGCGGCTATGTGTCTTAAGTTTACTATGTTCAATTATAAATTACTGTATCTAGATTTTAATGTTTATTGTTATGTTTGCTTATTTCGCGCCATCCCAAATCCTTCCCTGGTTCGTGGTAGCGCCACCTACGCTCTGACGTTACCATGGTTTCCATGGCAACACACACACACACGCAACCATTTTTCTCTTCCCCAGATGCTCTGTCAACAGAGGTCCGATGCTCCAGAAATATTTTCTTTTTTTTTTGCCAGTCATCCATTTTATAGGTATGTAACAAGGATTTCTTTGTTTGACAGTGCTATCACTGTGAACTACAAGTGTGAATAGAGGCAATACAGTAGCAAACATAGTATAAACATGTCATAGAAGTCTCGTGTTATTACGAAAATACTATCCCCAGCTCAGAAAAATTCCCCTGTCAAGGTGTTAATCGAGCTGGTCTCTAGGCCAGTGTTTTTCAACCTTTCTGCTGGAGCTTATCCTTACGCAAATGTTTACGTTTCTCAGGCAACTCTGTGCAATGATCCAAATGTCTATATTACTTTACGTAATAAACCAGATAAGCAGAAATGTTGCATTTAGGCGATATCGGTAATTTTCAGCGGAACCCCTGGCTGTCACTCGCGGAACGCCGGTTGAAAAACTCTATTCTATTTAGGCCGGCCCTATTTATATATTTTGCAAACCTTATTATCTGATATATTCTATTACCAAAGGTACCTATAAACTTTATATGTACTTTTGGTAAGTCGTAGCTTCATCAGTGACCGCTCGTTCTCTGCTTTTTCTGTGTTTCAATAGGATTTTAATTATGTTTCTAATTCAATGTCTTTTTCATTTTCAGACCCCGTGTACTTCACCCTTCAATATGGCTACTAAGAAAAGAAACGTGGACGCCGAGTGTCGCATTTTCAATTAAGAATGGGGTGTAAAGTAATTCTTTGTGGAAACAAAGGACCAAAAAATCAATTGCATGATATGCAGTGAAAGTGTCGCAGTTTTGAAAGAGTATAATCTTCGGCATTACTGCCAAACAAAACATCTATCAACATATTCACAGTTTTCTGGAAAGCTACGCTCTGAGAAATATGAGTCCATGAAACGTGGTTTAGAAACACAAAGAGATCTCTTCATGAGAAAGTTTTCTGAAAATGAATCTGTCACTCGTACAAGTTACAAAATAGTGCATAAGATGGTAGAACGAGGAAAAAACTTTCTAGTTTTCTCGCGTATATGTAGCACTATGTTCTTTCCAAGTTCTACTGTTCTTCGCACAACTGAACTTGCCGAAAGGCTGATAGTACAAAACAAATCGGCTTTATCAGGACACAAGTCATTTGCTGCTTTCATCATGTACTCTTGGACAAATTCATCAAAGAGTACATGATGAAAGCAGCAAATGACTTGTGTCCTGATAAAGCCGATTTGTTTTGTACTATCAGCCTTTCGGCAAGTTCAGTTGTGCGAAGAACAGTAGAACTTGGAAAGAACATAGTGCTACAGATACGCGAGAAAACTAGAAAATTTTTTCAGGATGAGTCTACTGATTTCTTGAGTGCGTCACATCTTCTCGTGTTCATTCGTGGTATCATTTTGGACTTTCAGATAGCTGAAGAGCATCCGTTTGCAGCTTGCATGGAACAACAACTGGGAAAGACATTGTCATGGAAGTGCAAAAAAAGTTTTGCAAGACTATAACTTTCAGTGGAATCAGCTTCAAGGTGTTACAATTGATGGAGGGAAATATATGACTGGAGTTAGGAAAGGTCGGATGGGGAAGATCGGGACTCAACTGGAAGATTTGCAACTTCCGGGCGCTCTGTTCATACACTGCATTATACACCAACAAGCCATCTGTGGGAAAGACTTAGATATTTCTTGTGTACTGAAACCAGTAGTTTCTGCTGTGAACATCATTCAGGGACATGCACTCAATCACCGTCAGTTCCAGGGTGTTCTTGAAGAAATTGATTCTGAATTCTGTGACTTGCCTTATCACACATCAGTCAGTGAGGTGGCTCAGCTGCGGTAAAGTCCTGTTTCGTTTTTACAAGCTCCGAAATGAAATAGATGTTTTCCTCACTGAAAAAGATAGATCTGATCTCCAGCTGTCAGATCCTGCCTGGCTGTCACAAGGTTGTCATGTTTGGTCGACATCACATCCCACATGAATAAACAGGATTTGAAACTTCAGGAAAGACAAACCTCCTCTGTGATGCCTACAGAATCATCAAAGGATTTCGGAGAAGGCTGTCATTGTTTGAAACACAACTGGAAGGAGAAAACGTTTCTCATTTTCAGTTTCAAAGAGTTTTGCGCTACAATCGCCGAAGGTGTCAACCTCGATTTTCCAAAGAAAAAAAAACATTATTCGTGACTAGAAAGAGCATTTTTTTTGCAGAAATGTTCTGATCTTGACAGAACTGAGAGTAACATTCTTCTGTTCTAGAATCCGATCGATTGTAACTTTGATGATGTGCCGGTTGAACTACAGCTGGAGCTCATTGATTTGCAAGCAAATGACTTGTTGAGCATTATAATTATTCTTTCATGAGAAAAAGATTATTTATACAGAATGCGACTGGATTGTTAGATAATTATTGTTCTGTAGTAATATAGATGATTGATAGATTCATTTATAAAGTAAATATATTTGATTTGTTTATATCAATTATAACGATGGATATTAAGTTTATAAGTGTCAATTAATACTATCATTTTACATTTATTGATGATAATTATTGATGGACATTGTGATTTACTCATTTTAAAAAAGTCGCTTAAAAGTCGACAGGGTCGACTTCATTGCACCGGGTTTTTATCCCATATGGCTCGGTCTCTTTCCGCAGTACGGAAAGCGTCGCACAAAGCACGAATTCCGTAGCTTTTAGCGACGACCCATGGGAGTCTCCGAAACATTTAACTCGTAAACCGAAGAGCGCGGCCCAGAATCGAACCCACAACCTTCGGCTCATGAGTCAAACGTCAAACGGCTTGACGTTAAAAGAATGAAGTTCCTATAAAAGATCTTATATATCACTGATTGATTGATTGATGATTTCATTATTTGATTAGGTTACAATTATAATAGAGATAGCATTACATAAATAAAACTTATAAGATATAAAACGAAGAATAATAACATAGTTATTAGTGATGATAATGACAGCGACCACATTGTGAGCATAATGGGTTTGCTCAAGTCGGACAGGAGCTGTGATTGCGATGGTATTGTATTGGACTTTACTCACTGCAACTGTATTAATTGATTATGAGCTGGGTTAACGACGCCAGAGTTGAATAGGAATGGCAACGCATATCAGACTGTCTACCACGACGCTGGCTTGCAGTATCATACTTTAAATTATTCAGACTTGGGTGGTGGGGAAGTGTAAATCTTTTATGGTTGACCAATAGAATGCTTGCAGACCTGAAACTAGTGATTTTAGTAATTGAGTTTGCGTATTAGCAGATGAAGTTGAGTGTTTGTCAATTCATTATGGATACCATCGACGCTACCAATCGATAACGTGCTAGATTGTTGAATAACATTATGGTCTCCCTGGCCAAAGGGTTAACTGTATCGTTCGTAATACTGTCAGAATCTTCCCCGGGTCTTCATCACCAGCGCCTGGCAACGACGGCCAGGTACGCCCGTGAACTGCATTAACACTTATGACGCAGTAACAGGAAAAGGGTCTGCGTGGGACACAGAGACCACGAGAAGAGAAAGCAGGACCAACGCGGGCTCACTGCGGCTAGCGGTCACACAGCCGAGGACCGTAGGACTGGACAGACGTGGAAAGAGAGCAGTGCACGTATTGATTGTATGAGTTGACGCTAGATGAGAGAAAGCCTTTGTTGAATATAGAACGACTGAGTGCATTGTATGTAGTATTGCATTCATGAACTTATATATATATATATATATATATATATATATATATATATATATATATATATATATATATATATATATATATATATATATATATATATATATTGAAATGGCATTATCGCTGAGTTGAGCGATGCCTGTTATGACTGCTGTTTGTGAGAAGTGCGATTAAAGTAGTTGAGAGATGTCACCGTGTGTTATGTACATTCATTCTGTGTGAGTGATTGTTGTCACATCTGTTAGTAACCACGAGCCATTATGATTGCAAATCAAGACACTGACAGGTGTGAACTTGGAGGCTTTCGTCCGGGTTATGAACCAAATGTGAAAGTACATGTGTAAATCAGAAAGTGTTTATGTTAGAGGATTGAGCGTGGATAGCTCGTCCGTGTTTGAACCAAAGGTGTGAGCGTGGGTAGAAGTGTATAAAGAGGTGTGAACGTTACGATGGAATAACGTGAAACAGTTCGGTAAAGCGAAAGCAAGCATTGTCAAAGAAGTGACACTGAAATTGTATTCTGAACTGTCGACACAACGACTAAACAAACATACTTGACGGTATACAAACCTACAACACTTAGCTGACAACGTATACACCACATAACATACACATACTAATATTTTCTCTCTCCAAAAGTAAACAGGTTTTTCATCCGAAAGTGTACACTACTAGGCTCATTTTCCGGGCTGTAGAAGACCAAGCATTCTCTCTCTGGTGCAGTTTGCCAACATACTCCCAGAGCTCCAAATTCCTGTATCACTTGAGTATTTTTTTTTACTACATACTTTTGTACAGGTCCAGGCCGTAGCTGTATATTTATTGTGTAATTATTGTATTATGGGGGATACAGGGTGTCAGGCATTGGTAGCATCTTTGGTAAGGATGACTCTCATGTCCTTTTCAGGACCCATCCCCCACTGGTCCAAGCCTGACACCCAGCTCGTGAATGTAGCTCCTAGTAGCTGTCAGCATGCGACAGCGGCCACCCCCAAGGGCAACAGCTGTGAGAGGCTGGCCACACCAGGCATGGGTATCCGATTTTGTGTCAAAACAAGAGGTAAACTAAGGTATGCCTACCCAGCATGTGAAGACAGGATTCGGCAGACTGCGCGGAAGAAATCATTCCTGATTCAACGTGCAAGACGGCGTTTACCTGCAACGCGTTGTGGAACGTAATGAGCACGGCAAGGCACGTAGAGCGCCCTGGTCATCCACTGCACCTGTATTCGTCTCCAGTCGTCTCGACATGTCTTGCCACTGGACTCAGATGGACTCAGGCGAGAGAGTGAGGTCGACGAATTGCGCAACTCTTCCTCACTTTAATCCAAGTGATCGCGCAAGTCATTCTTCATCCAACGTCATATACACCTTCAAGCCCTGTGGCGATGGGCGAGCGGCGAAGCGGCAGGCGTGGGTACGCTGGCAGCCGTAGTCGCAGACCTGCACACAGGCGGCTCAGGCCATATGGTCGTCTTCTACTGACCGGAGCAGCAGTGGGATTCGGCAGCCCCCTGAGCGACTGAGCAGCCCTCTACAGGAACACACTGCTCACCTCCATAGCACGAGGAAGGGGATAGAAAAGGTGCCCTAAACATTGTCTGCTCCATCACTACCTAACCAGCTAGCCGCGGTTGGTGGGTACCCTAACTGCGGTCGACATATAAAGAAAGATAAAACAAGCAAAGCTAAAAGAGTAAACCATATTCCCTTAACAATTGGAACTTGGAATGTACGCACCCTACTTGACAGAGACGGCGCGTCAGGTCCAGAGAGACGAACAGCGCTGATTGGGAGAGAGCTGGGCAGGTACAACGTCGACATTGCAGCCTTAAGCGAGACTCGACTTGCAGAAGAAGGCCAAATCTGTGAAATAGGTGCCGGCTACACATTTTTCTGGAGTGGAAGGAAAAGCGAGGAAAGACGCCAATCCTGTGTGGGATTTGCCATTAAGTCGGCCCTGGTCGGCAAATTAGCTGGATTCCCAAAGGCTATAAACGACAGGCTCATGACCATGAAGTTGCCCCTGCTGAATGGAAGGAAGCATACAACCATTGTGAGTGTCTACGCACCAACTATGACCAACGAAGATGGTGTCAAGAACAAGTTCTATGAGGACCTGCACAATGTATTAACATCTGTTCCCAAAGGAGACAAACTTATACTTCTTGGGGATTTCAATGCCAGAGTAGGCACGGACACCACCTCTTGGAGTGGCATTATTGGAAAGCATGGAGTCGGAAATTGTAACAGCAATGGACTCCGCCTCCTTCAGACATGTTCCGAACATGATCTCCTGATTACGAACACAATTTTCCGTCTCCCCATGAGAAATAGTACATCGTGGATGCACCCTCGCTCGAAACACTGGCACCTCATTGACTATGTCATCGTCAGGAGGAGTGACAGACAAGACGTTCGAGTGACAAAATCCATGTGTGGTGACGAATGTTGGACAGACCATCGTCTCATTGTCTCGAAAATAAACATTCACATTAGGCCATCACGGCGTCCCCAAGGGGCGAAAATGCAAAAAAAAATCTAAATGTCACCCGCCTAAACAGCAAGAAAATGCAGCAGTCGTTTGAAAATATGCTGGAAGACCGCCTCAAGCCCAATGCTGCAGCTAAACAGGATACAGAAACAGAATGGAGATCCCTAAAGGACATAATTTACAACACTGCTATGGAAATCCTGGGTCCAGCCCCCCGAAAGCATAAAGACTGGTTTGATGAAAATTCCGAAGACATCAACCAATTGCTGGCCGAGAAACATCTTCTCCTCAAGGCACATTTGTATAACCTAAAGTCAACATAAAAAAAAGATGCTTTCAAGAACATTCAGAGAGTAGTGCAGCAAAAACTTCGGCACATGCGGAACTCCTGCCTGAGCAGCAAAGCTGATGAAATTCAGGGCTTTGCTGACAGACATGATATGAAAAACTTCTACGACTCACTGAAAGCGGTCTATGGTCCTACATCACCAGGCATAGTTCCCCTGCTCAGTGCAGATGGGGGAACATTGGTCACCGATAAGAAAGAAATCCTTCAAAGCTGGGCAAAGCATTTCAGCAAAATCTTAAATGCAACTTCCTTCTTCGATGATGAAAATTTCAACTGCCTTCCTCAAGTTCCCACCAATGAGACACTTGATGACCTGCCAACCATAGTGGAAGTAAACAAAGCCACCCAGCAACTCTCCAGCGGCAAGGCACCTGGTCCTGACTCCATCCCAGCAGAGATATACAAAGCAGGTCGGCCGGACCTAACAGAGAAGCTTCACCAAGTCTTTACAAACATATGGGTGAATGTGACCATGCCACAAGATTTCAAGGACGCGTCAATAGTCCACCTTTACAAACGTAAAGGAAACCGCCAATCCTCTGACAACCACCGAGGCATCTCCTTGCTTTCAATTGCAGGGAAGATACTCGACAGAATTCTTCTCAATCGCCTCACAGCCCATCTCGACCAAGGTCTTCTTCCTGAGAGTCAATGTGGCTTCAGAAAAGAACGTGTAACTGTTGACATGATTTTCGCTGCAAGGCAGCTGCAAGAGAAATGTCAGGAACAGAACTGCGAAATGTTCTCCACTTTCATTGACCTTACCAAGGCTTTTGATACAGTCAGCAGAGAAGAACTGTGGAAGATTATGGCAAAATATGACTGTCCACGAAAGTTTGTCCAAATAGGGCGGCTATTTCATGACGGCATGCAGGCAAGAGTACAGGAAAATGGTGAACTGTCTGAACCCTTTCCAGTCACCAATGGAGTGAAGCAAGGATGTATCCTGGCACCAACACTGTACAGCCTCATGTTTTCAGCCATGTTGATGAATGCCTTCGAGAACGATGATATTGGAATAGACATCAACTACCGTATGGATGGAAAGTTATTCAATCTCAGAAGGCTGAAAGCTAAAACCAAAATTAACAGCGACACCGTCAGAGAGCTCCTGTTTGCTGATGATTGCGCTCTATATGTCAACTCAGAGGCGGACATGCAACATAATGTTTCAGCTTTCTCACATGCCTGTGCCAACTTTGGGCTCAATATCAACTTGGAGAATACTGTAGTTATGTACCAGCCAGTTCCAGGGAATAATCACACTTTGCCGAATATCAAAGTGAATGATCATAGATTAAGTGTTGTGGACAAATTCTCCTATCTTGGCAGCACTGTGTCACAAGCTGCCACTATTGATGACGAAGTGAATGCAAGAATCTCCAAGGCCAGTGCGGCTTTTGGCAGACTGTACAAGAATGTGTGGGACAGAACTGGAATAAGCTTGCAAACAAAGATAAAAGTCTGCAAAGCCGTTGTATTATCCACACTGCTATATGCTTGTGAAACCTGGACTGTTTATCAGCGAAACACTAGGAAATTAAACCACTTCCACACAGTCTGCATAAGGAAGCTACTGAAGATTAAATGGCAAGACAAGATTCCAGACACTGAAGTCCCAGAAAGAGCATCCATGCCCAGTATCCACACTCTACTGATGAAGAATCAGATTCGTTGGGCTGGTCACTTGACTCGCATGCCAGATCACAGGCTCCCTAAACGAATTTTTTTACAGCAAACTGCGTTGTGGTAAACGCTCCCAAGGTGGCCAGAGGAAACGCTTTAAAGACACTCTGAAAATTTCACTGAATGCTTTTGGAATTCATCACGACACCTGGAAGACTGCAGCCAGAGACCGAAATTCGTGGCGTGCATCATTACGCAAAGGTGCAGTCATATGTGAGTCAACCAGGACTGCAAGAGCTGTGAAGAAAAGGCAGGACAGAAAAACCACTGCAGGAAATCCTCCTCCAGAGACGTCAAGCATTCTTTGCCCACATTGTCAAAGAACATTTCGAGCCAAAATAGACCTTATCAGCCATCTTAGAACCCACGGCTCCACACCTTCAACCCCACCGGATGAAATGAATGGTCATCATCATTCTTGATGGACAAACAACATTGTATTATACACATATGGTATTTACTAACATTGGATAATTATTCTCTATAAATCCAATGTAACTAGATAGCAAAATTATCATGTCTACGTTACACGATTTCATTGAATCCAGACTAAAGTTCAATTTAACCGGAGACAAGTTAAAGGTGAGCTGAGAAAAGCAGAGTTAGAAGCTAGGAAGGCAGAAACAGAGGTGGAGTTGAAAAAGTCAGAGTTAGAGGCTAAAACCAAACAGGTAGAGTTAGAGATTAAGAACAAACAGGCAGAAACAGACGCCGAGATAATAAAAGCTGAGATTAGTGCACAGAGCAAAAGGGAAGAACTCGAAATGCATCTAACGATTAAACAGCTAGAGGCCGAAACATCAGCAGATAAAGAATCTAGAAACTTAGAGATGAAAGAAAAAGAGAATCAATATTAAAATTACCAAGGGATCGTCAAAAATTTCGCTACTGGGGACTGCATTGCAGCATTCACCCAAAATTTTGAAACGATAATGGAGCATTATCAGATCCCAGAATCCGAATGGAATATCATTTATATGAGAAGTTTATCTGGGGAACCTTTAAAAGTCATTGAGACCATCCCTAAAGACTTAAGAAAAGACTATCAGTATATAAAAGCCACAATTATGGCACATTTCATGTTAGATGAAGCAGGCTACAGAGAACAGTTTAGTAAGTTAGCTCCAAAACCAACACAAAAGTTCTCTGACTACATTTCAGTAGTACAGGATGTATTTAGTAAGTGGTTATCATCAGCTAAAGTTGATAACAATTTTGATAAGCTGAAAGATCTGATCCTAAGAGACAAGATAATCTCTTCTCTACCACCACCTTTTTCGAAATTTTTGCAAGAGTGTGAATGTGAGAGTGTGCAGCAAATAGAAAAGCGTGGGTCGGCTTACTTTACGGCCAATAAAAATTGTTTTGCTAGTGTTCTAACAGACACACAATTCGTAGCAGCCGCTACCTATGATAGGTCAAAACCAAGTACCTATAACAGGCAGAAATCCTTTAGGCAACCTATGACTAAGAACTATCAGTGCAAACATTGTAATTTACAATACAGTGAAAGTGAGATGTGTGACAAACACCCTGGGTATCTCACAGATTTGCAAAATTATATAGACAAGCAAGACAGAGAGAGAAAGAGCTACAAACGTTTAATCAAATGTTTTCTTTTCAAAGCGTACAGCCACTGGCGCCATGCCTGTAGAGGAAAGCCAATGACCAGAAAAACCAACGCAGCATTGTTTGATAGCTCTTCATCTGATGAAGAACTAGTAGAGAATGAACCAGCTAATGCAGCAGAGACCATTGCTGTTTTCCATCTGGAAAAATGTACAACCTGCAACCGCTTCCATGAAGATGGCATGTTAACTTGCGGCCACTCCATACCTATTGCAAATGAGGAAGCCAATTTGGTGATAGACTCCAAAGGCAAGCTCAATATCCATCAAAGTTATGTGAACGGCAAAGTAGCCACTGTTTTACGCGATAGAGGTTGCACTCTTATTGGTTTAAAGAAAGACATTATCTTACCTGCAGATTACACAGGCAAACATGTAACATGCAGAACTTTCTCAGGTAACATTGAGAAATAGCCACTTGCATGGGCATATATTGAAACACCATTCCTGAAAGGCAAGGTTAAATGCGCTGCATTATCTAACCCATGTTGTGATATAATTGTTGGTAACCTGCCCGAAGTGAATGATATGGCACATGATTGTATAACATCTTCTTGTGAATGTATTGTATCAAATTCAGTAACTAGATCAGCTGCATAAATGCAAGCTCAAACTAACCAAACTGAGACTTTAGAATTCTTAAGTCCAGTCACAACAACGCTTAAAACCATGAAGGAAAATTTTGTAAAGGCCCAAAAGGCCGATGTATCACTGACAAAATATTTTAAACTTGTAGGCCAAAAACCAAAACAAACAAAGAATGCTAGATGGCACTTTGACTGGAAATGTGGTATCCTAACAAGGTATTACACGAAGGATGCCAATACCATTGCGCAAACGGTGTTGCCAACAGAACACCGCAAAAAAGCATTGAAACTAGCACATGACATACCTTTTGCAGGGCATATGGCCTATGCCAAAACCAGAGCAAGATTACTAACACAGTTCTACTGGCCAAAGTTCTGCAGTGATATTAAACAGTACTGCAGATCATGAGACATCTGCCAGAAACTTGTGAAAAAGGGGAAACACCCTCAAGCAGAACTGCAAACAACAGATCTTGCAAGTAGACCATTTGACAAAATCTCAGTAGATATCGTAGGCCCTTTAAACCATGTTACATCAAGAGGGAATATATTCATTCTAACTGCCATTGATCTATGTACTAGATGGCCTGAAGCGATTCCTCTTAGAAATATTACATCTAAGGACGTGATGGAAGTTTTCTTCCATATTTTCTCGAGAATAGGTTTCCTGACACGATTCTATCAGAAAGAGGAAGCCAGTTTATTTCTGCTGCCACTCAAGCCTTTAATAAGATGTTAAGTGTGAAACAGTGCTTCAACAGCCCCTATCACCCTCATTCAACGGGTATAATAGAGAAAATGAACGGTGACCTCAAACATATGATGGCGAAAGTCACCCAGGAATACCCAAATGACTGGGACACCTTTCTCACTGCCATACTTTTCGCTTATCGAGAAGTACCTCACTCTAGCACGGGTTTTTCACCATTTGAGCTAGTATATGGAGCCAAACCACGCCGCCCATTATCAATTTATCACACTTTGTTAACTGTACTAGAAAATGATCAGAAAGCATTGTCACCATATGAACATGTGACAACTTTACGTGACAGGATCATTATATCTTGCATATTAGCTAAAGAATCATTGAGACAATCTGGTTCTATCTAAAGACAATATGCAAACAGAGGAAATAGGACAATAACACTGACACCTAGACAGGACGTACTATTAATTTTGCCCAGTGACAAACATCTTCTGACAGACTCATGGCAAGGACCGTTTAAAGTACTGAGACAAATTTCGACGGTGGACTACGAAATTGCAATAAATAACAAACACAAAAATATTCCACATTAACATGTTAAGACCCTAGTACAACAGAGACGAAGACCAAGACGAAACCGCAGCAAGCACGACCATAGTGGACCACACAAACTCAGAAGATACCGACGAAGTACCATTCCCAGCACTTGACCCGACAGACACATTACAAGACATAAAACTATCTCCTCATCTTTCTCAGACTGAGACCGACAACTGCAAAACATGACATGACCAAAGGGTACTGGCAGATACCCATGACTGAGGAATCGATACACTTAACACAATTTGGAACACCTTGGGGACTATACGAATGGCGTAAACTACCATTCGGTCTAGTCAATGCCCCAGCAACATTCGTACGCATGACACGACTACTACTGGCAGACATACCGAACATACTATCATATATGGACGACATCTGTGTACATACTAGGACAATGACAGAACACCTGGCAACACTCCGACAAACATTTAAACGCATCAAACAACACGGCCTAACAGTGAAACCATCCAAGGTAGAAATTGCCTATCACGAAGTTACATTTCTTGGCTATAAAGTTTGTAATGGATTTGTCACCACAGATGACAATATTGTATCCAAGATGTTAAAATTGTCGCTTCCGACAACCAAACTGGAAATAAGAAGCATGTTGGGTTTACTCAATTACTACAGACGATTCATTCCAAATTTTGCTGGTTTGACAGAAAGTTTTACAAATTTGCTAACCAAAGACAAACCAAATACAATTGTAAACAGCGAGTGCCTGAGACCTGCATTTACAAAAGTTTTGTCATACTTTTCGTCTAATCCCATCCTTAAGTTGCCAAATTTGGAAATTCCTTTCAGATTGAGGACTGACGCAAGCTCCATAGCTATAGGAGCGGTTTTGTTGCAGTCTTGTGATGACATCTTACACCCAATTTTTTTATGTCAGCCGCAAACTGACACCGAACGGAGTGTTCAACTCCTGAATTTGAGGCTTTGGCTTTAATTTTTTTCCATTAAGAGATTGTCTACATATTTATTAGGCCGTCATTTCATCGTAGAAACAGACAACAACCCATTAATCATTATTAAGACAGGGACATCAACAAACCACAGAATCACAAGATGGTCTTTACTGCTCCAAGACGTCAGCTTTGAAGTGAGCCACATCAGCGGTACACAAAATACGATTGCAGATTTGCTCTCCAGATGTCCACTCGAAACGTCCGAAAATAGGCTTCCTATGCCTGAGCGCACAGATTAAAACAGTCAATATATGTGAATACTTAGAGCGCTGAGAAATTACAACCCAGCAAAGTAATGTGTAACATTACTATACATCGCTGGCACACATAACTGTGATAAGGACAGTGTCCTCATGTTTATTACAAATTATATTTTTAATACGTAAATATGATGAATATATGTGTGATTAGAATGAAGAGTGACACTATTTTAAACACTTAGTAACATGTATACGAACAGTACTACGAGTGATTACAAAACTTACCTGAAGTCAACTTGTGGTAACATCCTCAGTACCTGCGCTTATGAATACGATTGAAATAAGCACAGCAGATTTTTCAAACATTTTAAATCGTGTGAGAAAGACGACGACATACAAATTCAACACATCCAAAAGAACAGTTTCATCTGTACCTCTATAGAACAATGTTATCCAAGCTTGTGAACGTATGAACAGTTCATCTGTACTTCTATAGAACATTGTTATCCAAATTTGTGAACGTGTAAACAGTTTAATCCGTACTTCTATAGAATAGTGTAATCCAAACATGTGGAAGGACAACGTGTTACTCCAAAATTTTAACACATCAATTGTGCACTTCCGTTACTTTTTAGAATTAATTAATACATTTAGAAAATTAGTAGACTATACGATAACTGTCAGAAAGTAATGACACTTAATATAACTTTGTGATAGTAAATTTACATATACCTAATTGAATGAGAGGATTTTTATATTCGTAATCTGAGAATCATTGATTGATCAACATGTTCTCAATAGTACCAACTAGGTTACTATTGACAATAAGCATCAAACTATGACGCTTAGAACATAACTTACAAATGTACTTTATTCTTTTGAAAAAAAGTAAAAGTTACCCCCAATAGTGTTTCACAATAACATCTAAGGGAAAGAATTTGAAATATTGAGTCAATGTAAACATGTATATATTACGTTGTTCATTGCGCCAGAACGGCAACGCATCACAAGGTGACATCAACTATGCGTGGACTATAATTACTGAAGTTGTGGTCCAACATTGGATTATCCTACCATATCGGTTGGGGTCTAATGCTGAAGTCATCTTAGAGAAAAGATGACTTGCGGCCTGACATGTCTCTTTTTGTGATTTTTTTTCTTTGTCGGGAGGTAGTTGCGTTGCTTGGAAGGCAGCGTAAGTCGCTGATAGCTATCGGACTAACTAAGTCCGTGAAAAACCTAGGTATAAATCCAACTAGTGGATTGTACTTGAGAAGTGTAGCTTTATGGCAGCACTGATGAGAAGATATATCATGTAAATTACCAACTATACTCCAACAAGCCCAAAAGAGTCACCTAAGATGAAAAACGGTGGGTCGATTCTGACTTTTTATAATGAAATTAACCCAACTTTAAATAGCCAGTAATGAAAGGATATACCTTTCATTCGAGGGTCGGCGGGAGAGTGTCAGAATCTTCCCCGGGTCTTCATCACCAGCGCCTGGCAACGACGGCCAGGTACGCCCGTGAACTGCATTAACACTTACGACGCAGTAACAGGGAAGGGGTCTGCGTGGGACACGGAGACCACGAGAAGAGAAAGCAGGAAAAACGCGGGCTCACTGCGGCTAGCGGTCAGACAGTTGTCGCCGAGATGTCACCGTGTGTTATGTACATTCATTCTGTGTGAGTGATTGTTGTCACATCTGTTAGTAACCACGAGCCATTATGATTTCAAATCAAGACTCTGACAAATACCGTATATACACGCGGGGGAAAAGCAGCAGCTGCGAGAATCGGCAGCGGTTCGCGCCTCACTGGTAACTTTTAGAGGTATTGAGCAGGTTGTTCAGAAAGCAAAAGCAAACTACTGAACTTAAAACTTGCCTAGTACATAAACAACAGCTGATAAATTCTGTTATTGACTGCAACGTCCTGTGAAGGATGTGCAACATAATGAAGAAATATGCATGTAGAACTAATTTGTAATCTAAAAGCTTTCATATTAAGAAATTAATGTTTCATATTGATATACAATGAGACATACTTATCAGAATTTCAATTTAATATTTATATAGAATACATATGATTAGATTGAATAAAATAAATTTAATTATATGGATATTAAGATTATATATATATATATATATATATATATATATATATATATATATATATATATATATATATATATATATATAAAATATTTAAATGAAGATGTTAACAGATTCTTGTCTTTGCAGATTTCAAGTGATATTTCCAGATAATAGGCGAGTTAATTAAATTAATTAGATATTAGCTGTTGAATTTAAGATTCTGTAGTTGAAGAAAAAAAAAAACACGCTTCATAAGGTTCTTTCTATGGAGCGGCGGTGAGTGACATGGCTCCCTACCGAGGAGTGCAGATAGAATACAGAGCTTCACGCAACTCTGGGTGAAGATCGAGATTGTTCACAGATTCATGACTTGCATGAAGACGACAAGTCTAGTCGCTGAGCAGGGTACAGCGTCTCATCCAAGCGATCAATCTGCGTTGAGCCAAGTGTGCAGTGAGCCATGGCCAAATAATGTGTCGTGCTTGTATAACATTTAGATTTGGGTCGAGGTTTCAAGATACTCGACTGTGATGTTGAATAATTGATAGTGTATATGAAGTGTATTATGTTTCTCAGTTAATAGAAACTGGAAAACCCCAAACGAGTCGAGTTGCTAAGTATTGCTTTCTGCCTGTGTATAGTTTGAGTGTGTTCAGAAGCCACGAGTAACATTTAAATGTAACTATAATGGTGGTTTTGAAAGAATAGCACAATATCGAGTTCACGGAGTGAAGATAAAGAGAAAGAAGTCATACACGAAAATATATACTTTATAAAAACCAGTCAACATATCAGCAACGTATATATTAAAGATGAGTAAACCCAGCGCACGTTACACCCTGGCATAATGTCTTCCTTACCTGGTCTGTCACAAAGGAAAGTGGCAAGAAAGCGAATAAATGGAGGCGTGATTAGGTGAACATCAGAGCTGTCCATCGCTGACTGGATCTTCGTACCCATTAGATAGCATGGGGAATCCATTCAACTGACTTTAATGTAGTGGACGAAAACGCAGCACAGAAAGCAACTAGCCTTCAAATCATATTCATTGTGTCTGCCACAACTATTCAATAGAATCTGCTTTGAAATTAGCATTGTTATGTCGTTGTATCAGTACTACAGAGGTCAATGTGTTAAGTACACCATATTAATGATGTCTTAAGTGCTATGGTTGATGCTCAACTATCTGCGTGTGACAGTTTTGTTTTCAACAGCGACACACAATTATTGTAAAAATTGATGGCTTGGTCAAAGATGTATGTTTCAACGTCATTGTTATAAAGCACCAGGAGTAGATGATCACCCAGTCTCGTGTGGGTGTGACGGCCTCAGTCGCTGTCATTATCATCACTAATAACCATAAACATGGCTGTGCAGTGATTTTGGCTGTGTATTGTATTATGAACTATTTGATATCTGATAGATATTGTGTATTAATTGTTTGTTGTTTTCGTACACTTTTAGCTAATGTGTTCGCCAGGAGGATTGAGGCGCCAGAACCTCTTTTCCCCGGGTAGTTGATGGACTGAATGGCCACGGGTGAGCTAGTTGTGAATGTGGAAAGTCTGGCGGCAGGTATTTTGACTACTAAGGAACATCGCCTGCCCCTTCCCTAGCAGGCAGGCTCTACTTGGGTGACGGTTATTTCCCGCCTGTAAATCAAACCAACTATGGACTTTAAAAAGAATTATCGCTGAGGCAATGGAGTTCATACTTTGTGCTCGATAACTTTGACAACAGCCAGAGGGGGAAAAATGAAGAGGGGAAGAAGAGGAGAGGGGGGAAGGAAAAGGAAAAAGAGGTCTGGAGCCAAAATGGGTAGGATGGAAACGGATCGTTTGGGACTAAACAGTTTAGTTGTTGGGTATTGGAAGTGCAAAGATGGTAAATATGACGAAGGACGGTTGTGTTGTTGTTGTGACCGTTCCATTTTCGCTTAGGAGATGGATAGTTTCATCCTACGTGTAATTTGTGTGCCAGGAAGTAAAACCAGGAGTTTCTTCTGAAGATCTGCGCCGATGCTACGGAGTTTCGTGCATTGGGCGAAGCAATCCTTGGGTGAATTTTCGCAGCGTGTGTGGTTCTGTGGTGTTCAATATTTTCATAATGGCGGAACAATTTGTGTGTTCCGTGCGAACAGCAGTCAACAAAAGAAGGCGATGGGACCAACGTGGTGGCCGCAAGTGACAAGGCATACGAGGTCGGGTAAGACGGTTTAGACTTAAATGTGACCGTCCGGGCATCAGGAATACTCGTATTCTTTATTGGAACTGCGCCAGCGTAAAACAAAGAGGTCATATTCTCGAAAACCTAGTTTACAGGAATGGCATTGTAGCACGCCAGGAGACGAGATGGGTGATCAGCTACTCCAAATGGCCAGCCTTAAATGTTTCTACAACAGGCGACGTCTGGGAACGGCGATTCTCATTCGCGACAGTATGGTGGCTTCAGAGCTAAACATGTCCAGTTGGGACAATGACGGATTACAAATACAGGCGGTTAGAGTTCAATCCGGTCTACCATTCGTGTTGGTTAATGTTTATACCCGAAACGCGAGTGTGGATTTCCAGAAGTGGAAGTGCTTAAGTGACATATTAAGTGACGAATAAATGTGAATTTCTGTGGCGATTTCAACGCTAGGGCAGATCATGGGGCAGATCATTTCCCTAACACAATGGGGGAGGAGCTCGAGACTGCACTTGAAGCCATTGAACTGGTTTGTATCAACAGTGGTTCTGTCACCAGAGCAGCAAGCCGCCCAGGTGATGATGATAGTGCTATTGATCTGGCGCTGGTTTCTCCTTCACTCACTAGAGTGTGTAGATGGGGTGTCCTATGGTACAACGGCCACGACCACTACCCTTGCAGCATATTGGTGAAGAAAGGCAGAACCAGTCAGCACAAGTCAATTGTCAAGATTTTCCAGTATGACATTACAGGGCAAGATGTGGTGAGTAAAATAAGGCGTGACAACGGCAGAGTTTCTTCAGGGCGGAAGAAAAGCTGCGAGCAGCCACCTACCTTGGTGGAATTTTGAGGTGGAGAAGGCCTGGATGGATAAGCGTAGCGCTGTAAGGAAATGGCAAAACGCAAAGAAGAACAGAGTTGCCCATCCGGGGGCCTGCATGTATTTAGAAAGAGAGATCCACACAAAAGTAAGCTATTTCAAAAAACAAAAACACAAAACTGGTTAAAGTGGCCAAAAGTGAAAAATAAGCCGAGGTATGTGAAAGAGTAAGCACAGACTGAAAGTGTTCTGGCGACTACATAAAAGCATGAGTGGGGTAGTCAAGAATAAGCGAATTTCTGACTTCCAATGTGCCGACCTCATCTGGCAGAGGACTGACAAGAACAAAGGAAAAACCCTCTTTGCACGCTATCTAGAGCAGAGCAACCAGACAGACATGGGAGGCCGAAATCTTGCCAAGGAGGTCACCTTAGACAGGTGCAAGGCCCAGAACACTTCGAATGAAGACACGGGGACAGTGAAAGAAATCAAGGCTGTGCTTCGACGATCATCAAACTGCGCTCCAGGGCCAGATCGCATAAGATATGACGACATCAATATGTGTACCGACAACGAGCTAGAGAAACTGGCAGACATTTACAACAACAGTATTGGGAGTGCTAGCATCAAGGAGGAGTGGTTACACAGCTATCTGATTCCCTTGCCGAAGCCTAGCAAAGACCACACAGAAATTCAGGGATATCGAGTAATAACCTTGCTGAATACAATACGCAAGCTGCTGGAGAAGTTAGTTGCCGGAAAAATATCTCGCCAGCTGGAGAAGCAAGGTGTTTTATCCACCTACCCTGGGAGGATATCGTCCCAAAAGAGAAACCTGGATGAATGCAGCAGTTTTTGCTCATAATGTTTATGAAGGTTTCCACTCAGACATTGAAACCTTTGCTGCAGCGATTGATCTTGAGGACGCGTACAACAGATTACCGTTGGATATTTTTAATGCTTCAGCTTCTTGAACTCAAGATAAGTCCGTTCCTCCTTAGTTGGATCACTGCAGCCCTCTTCCAAAGGAAAGTACTTTTTTGATGTGGCAGTTGGACTTCGGAACCAACAATATATCCTGGTCTACCACAGGGATCACCATTATCTCCGGTGCTGTTCAACGCGTAGACTGTGAGAATCACCAGCAAACAGATCACTGGACCGGGGAGGACATGGTCATATGCCGACGATGTTTTTATCTCGAGGACGCGTACAACAGATTACCATTGGATTTTGTAATGCTTCAGCTTCTTGAACTCAAGATAAGCCCGTTCCTCCTTAGTTGGATCGCTGCAGCCCTCTTCCAGCGAAAATTAGTTTTTAGATGTGGCTGTTGTACTTCGCAACCAACAACAATATATCCTGGCCTACCACCATTATCTCAGGTGCTGTTCAGCGCCTACACTGTGAGAATCACCAGCTAACAGATCACTGGACCGGGGAGTACATTGTCATATGCCGACGATGTTTTAATAGAGCTCAGGTTGCTGTGGAACTGCAAACCGAACTCAATCACATAAGTACTTGGTGTGCTGAAGCTGGGGCAATGGTCAACCCAACAAAGGCAACGATGACATGGTTATCTTTGAATTATCATATTGTCACACTCCAACACCATCTGTTGGCGGCAGCAAACTGTGAGCAGCGCCATCTATGCCTCCTATACGAGGGGTAGGTCATTTCTGTCTTTGAGTATGCGATGGCAATCCTGACTCTCAGCCGTAAGCAGATAGAAAGGATACAAAACGAAGCTATGCGCATTATTCTTGGATGTACACGAGATACAGCATGCAGGGCGATGCGCTACCTTCTTAATTTACCAACCATTGAAGACAGACTACAAATTTGCAGAGCACGTGCCTACCTCAGAGTTAACGCAAACACACAACGTCCACTGCATAGTGAAATTAGGAAGGTGAAGGGCAGCAGGTTAAAAAGAGGAAGGTCGTGGATGGGTCACGCCAAAGACATTCTTCATCAGGTGTGTTCACTGGCGGACTTAGAACCTACCGAGGAGTGGGTACAAGTGCCAACAGATTCCTGTACTTTCTTTTCAGTTTGCATCCAACTAAACAGAAAATGCAGACAAGAAAATTCAGCTGCCGTGGAAGCAGAAGTACAAGCGTTGATTTTCGAGAATTCGTTAGACGGTGATGCTGTCATTTACACAAATGGGTCGGTCGTCCGACATGTGAGAAGCTCATTGGCCTTTACGGCACGGGCCGGAGGGAGAATTGTGAAGGATGACTCTGGTGCTTTTGTTGAGAACACAAGTAGCCTGACTATGGAAGACATGGCAGTAAGTAGAGCAATAACATTTCTCGAGACACAGACATTCAATAGGACATGTATCCTTAGCGACTCAATGAGCATGCTCAAGAGGATAGAGACTGGATGGATCAGAAGAGAGAGCTTGCTGTCTCTGGTGCAGTCTCGGCTGACAAAGATCAGTTTCATCTTCGTGCCAGGGCATGCGGGAGTACAAGGAAATAAGCGGGCTGACAAGCTCGCAGGTAAGGCTAAAGTGGAGGGTTGAGGCGCCATGGACCAGATTGACATTCTGAAAGCTCTACGAGAAGTAAGACTGTTGCGAGAACCAAGTGACGACTGCGAATCTACAACCATGGTCAGACTGCGAGAACAGCAAATTAAAAGAGGTGTGGCCAAATAAGAACACTACGCAGGAAGCCAAAGAAAATTGATAAACCAACACAGAACTGGTGTCGTTAGCCGCTACACGTTGCGGGATTTGCTGAGGAAGGGATCCGAGCACTTATGGACTGAATGGTTCGATGTGCAATAAGGATGATCTGTCGACTAACTAACTAACTGTATTGGAATTGCCGCAGTGCAAAGCAGCGAGGACCAATTTTAGAGAAACTGAGCTACGATTTGTATGTCCTCACTGTACAAGACTGAAGACTCTCTTTACAGTGCTCTGGCTATACATGTGACATTAACCCAACTATGCAGGTAGAGATGATCTGGCTTTGATGGTCAAGGGTGGCTTACAAGATTCAAAACTGGATATAAGTGGGTGGGGTCATTAAGGTAAAGAAGTGTAAGTAAGACATTAAAATCGGAATATACATCTGGAAACTAATAAATATATGTAAGTGAGCAATCTTGCGTAAGCAGAGAGAGATGGGACTGGCTGAAAGGTTGAGCGTATACCCTCTAGTACCAGGTATCTGATATGTGGTGACTTCAATGCACGCGCCAAAGAGTGGGACATGTCGGAAGAGAACAGACAGGGTACTGTGCTAGCTGAGGCCTTGCTTGAGACGGATGTGGTCTGTATAAATTACGGGACACCAACTAGGCTGGCAATGCCTGACACAGCCATCGACCTGGCACTTGTATCCCAATAGGCGGTATGAGACATAAAATGGAGCGTTCGAGAGGACCATGGAAGCGACCACATCCCCTATTCTGTGCTGATACCTAAGTCCAGCACAGTGAGGGCTGTAATAGTCCGTAGAGCTTTCAGTTATGATTGCCACCACTCTTCGCTCTTGGGGTGCCTCAGATTACAGAAACGGTCTAAAGCAACAAGAAGACGCTTCACCCAACCAACATGGTAGACATCAGACGTGGAGAACTTATGGAGGGAAAAGAGGACGGCCATAAGGAATTGGCAGAGGGTGCGGAGAGCATCAAATTTAGTTGACACAGAAATGGAGGAGGCTGAAAGTTATAAACGAGTAAAGGTGCAGGATTGTAACCTCTAGGCGGCAGAGGCAAAAAGGATGAAGTGGGAACGGTTTATAAATGAAGTTGGTGGGGATGTGACATTGGGTAAATTCTGGAAGTGCACCGGCAGATGAACAGATAGGCGATACCTGGTATACATGGTACCGTTTATGATGATAACAACCGACGTATGACAACTGACCAGGACATAGGGGAGGCTTTTCTTGCAAGATTTTTAAAACAATTTGATCAGCAAGAAAAAGCTATTAGGGAAATGGCCAGGGAAGCCGTGTCACCGGTCACTAGGAAGAAGGACTGTGAAGTTAAGGTGGAGGATATTAGACGGATACTGAAGAGTTATAAACCTAAAGACACAGCGCCAGGCCCGGATGGGATGAGGTATACCCATATGAGTAACATGAATGATGGAGACTTGAAGGGGATGGAGCTTTGTTTCAACCTTAGCATGAATACGGCGGAAATACCCCAGGATTGGTTGCATAGCTACCTGGTCCCACTCCAGACTTTATGGATACCGAATCATAACCCTGCAAATACACATTTGGCAAAGTCCTCGAAACGATAGTATCCTGCAGGCTCCAGCGAGATTTGGAAAGTCGTAATCTGCTTCCCAAAGTGCTCGGGAGTTACCGGCCTTGGAAGGACACCTGGGCCAATGCGGCAACGTTTGCATTTGATATCTATGAGGGCTTCCAGAATAAACAAGAGACAGTGGCGGTAAGTCTTGACCTGGAGGATGAGTATAACAGGGTCATTTATGATCGGTTGATATACACTCTGCTGGACATGGAGGTCTGCCCTTGCCTTGTTAGATGGGTTGCGGCAGACCTTTATGAGCGTACGGTTGCACTGCGCATTGGTTCCTGGACCTCTGAACCGTGTAATATTACACCTGGGTTGCCAAAGGGATCTGCATTGTCTCCAGTGCCCTTTAATGTCTACACCAGCAAAATCGCAGCTATTGAGTACCAGGTTTGGGTACAATTTTGACATATAGAGGTGATGTGTTGGTGTACAGACAGGGCAGAGACAGGGAAAGTTTGGCTGAAGATTTACAGATGGCAGTAAACAGGATTGCGGAGTGGTGCAGGTACGCAGGGGCCGTTATAAACCCAGACTAGGCATCGGTTATGTAGTACTCCCTGGATAAATAGTTTGCGAATGCAGATGTCACATGAATGGATGTCCTATTAGTAGTGAGAGTGCATTGGAGTGCATGGGTATCACCTTTGACAGATGTATGTCTTTTAATGATCACGTGGGGGATTTGGTGGTGAAGGCTGACAGGGGACTTAATGCATTCATGGATACTACTACAAAAGGGTCGCTGGCAAAATGTCTACACTTAAACGCACACATCAATTGAACAAACACAACAATGAAGACTCAATCTTTCGTCGTTCTTGTGTAAATCACAATGTGAGCGATAGGTGGTCAGAGTGGTATATATAATACATAAAGTAAACCCCGCCTACATTATACGCGCCAGCTAATCGGTGATTGCAAATCGAAATGTGGACTATATGAGCTTACAAAAAACTTGACTAAATGACCTTTGAATATTGAGCACAACCCACTACTGGCAACGCCGATCGCATTCTGGTATGAACCTAAGGCCTATCCACGTCAATATGGAAGCACTATACTCGAGTTTCGCCCTCATTTGAGCTCGTCAGTAGTGCATATCCCTGACCGGATCCGGAAACAGTCCCGGATCACGCGTGTGAAGCGGGTGTGTAACCACGCGGCACACACTGGACACACCAAATTATCACAGCAGATAATCACAACACTACCCATCGTAGGCTATGCTCAAGATTGCCCAATCGCCGCGACCGACGTCCGTCAACTCTGTAACCTTTTCTCCGAACGAAGGTGGTGAGTCTAAGTGCATTCAAATCATTCAAATGTCGGACGAAGTCCAACCTCCATGCCAGAGCTTTGTTCGTCCGTAAGTCGCACTCACCTGCAGAGACCAAGAGGTGGGTCAAAAATACCAAACGAAGAACCAGCTCCGTATAAAGTGGGGTGCCGTGAACTGGGCACGAAGAAGGAACACGGCCACGGAAACGGATAGAGTCGATGGAGACCCTGGCCAGGGAAGAAGCAGGCACCCCACGACCACAAGTGCTAAGGGGCAAGCACAGTCTGCACGGACTCGCCTCACTAAGGAAGGGGAGGCTTGAGGGTGGATATATTAACAGAGAAGGTGTAAATTGATCGAACGTCCCCACGGCAGGATAATGACGCCCGGTGTCATGACCCGGACGGGATAGCCCCTAGAGTGTGTACAGAGTGAAAATCGGGGGAGCTGCGTGGTCTCGAGGTATGGTGTCCGCCTCGAGTGCTGGAGGTCCCGGGTTCAAGCCCCGGTGATGCCGAGATTTTTTCACGTGGACTTCTAGTAATAATTTTCGCCTGGTCTCTGGGTAGTGAGATTCGACACCCGTGTGTATTGTTGCGCACGTAAAAAAATCCCTTGGCAGTTGGAAATTATGTGCGAAACGAGATGGACAGGAGCAGGCATCAAGATAGATGATGATTTCAAGATTATTTATTCTGGAGGTGAAGATCGTCATAGGGGAGTGGCAATTATTTTGGACCGGAAAACATCAAACTCTGTTCAAGGATATTGGGCCGTGTCGGACAGAGTTCTACTAGTTAAGTTAAGTAGCAGACCTTTTAGCATAAATATTATTCAAGTATATGCCCCAACAGGAGAATTCAGTGAAGATAGTGTAGAAGAATTTTATAATGACATAGAGTCTGCCTTAAAGAAATGTAAAAATTCAGAAATAAACATCATAATAGGGGACTTCAATGCAAAAGTAGGAAATCAAGGGGATAGATACACAGTAGGAAACTATGGTTTAGGAGAGAGAAATGAAAGAGGATAGAGACTCGTAGAGTGGGCAAAAGAACAGGAAATGATTGTAGGAAACACCTGGTTCAAGCAACATACTAGAAGATTATGGACATGGAGGAGTCCTGATAGCAGGATTAGAAACCAGATTGACTACATTCTGATTAGCAGAAGATTTAGAAACGCGCTAACAGTAGCAAAAACAGTTCCCAGTGCTGATTGTTATAGTGACCACAGATTACTCACAGGAACATTGAGGATAAAGTTGAAGAAAGTCAAGTATATAACAGGAAACACTAAATATGATTTGTGTACATTGAGTAATGACAAGGAAATACAAAACAAATTCAACATAGAAGTACAGAACAGATTTGAAATATTGTCTTATCTAGAAATATTATTCCAGGATGTGGATGATCAATGGGAAATGTTGAAGAATTCAATCAATGTGGCTGCAGAAACAACTATTCCAAAATTAAAGAAGGTGTGTCGTAAGACATGGATGACTGAAGAAATTGTACACCTCATGGAAACAAGAAGACTCAACAAAAATAATTCTGTCAAATATGAAGAAATTCACAGACAAGTCAGAATATTATGTAAGGAGGCAAAAGAAGCGTGGCTTGGGGAAAAGTGCTTAGAAATAGAAAACCAACACAACAGTCAAAATACCAAATTAGTGCACAAAAGAATGCAGGAACTTACTAATAATAGAACAAGTACATCAACAGGGTGTCTAAAAACTGAAGATGGCAAAATCATAATATAAAAAGACCAGATTCTACATGTATGGACAGATTATGTGAAACACCTTTATGATGATAACAGAGACGAACAGTATGATGTTAGATTTTACAATGAAGGACCGCCAATTTTGGAGATGGGGGTTCGAAATGTTCTTAAACATATGAAAGCTGGCAAGGCCCCCGGTGCAGATAACATCACAACAGAAATGATTAAAGCTTTAGAAGAATTTGGACTAGAGCAAGTCACCAGACTGCTGAACACATTATATGATACTGGAGATATACCTCCTGAATTATGTAACTCTGTATTTATTGCAATCCCAAAGAAATCAGGAACCTTGGAATGTGATCAACATAGAGCAATTAGTATAATGAGTCACATCACAAAGATTTTGCTAAGAATTATCATGCAAAGAGTGAGGAAGAAGATACAACCTGAAACAGGGGAAGAACAATGCGGGTTTGTAGAAGGAAAGGGTACAGTAAATGCTGTGTATATGCTGCGAACAGTTATTGAACGTGCTATAGAAGTAAACAAGGATATACATATTTGCTTTATGGACTATACAAAGGCTTTTGATAGAGTTAGACGTGTCAGCATGGTGGATATGCTTGCAGATCTACAAATTGATGGGAAAGACATTAGACTTATAAAAAAACATATATTGGCAACAACAAGCTGCAATAAGGATTGATAATGAAGTAGGACATTATCAGCCAATTAAGAGAGGTGTTAGGCAGGGATGTGTGATGTCTCCAGATCTTTTTTCCCTATACATTGAAAATATTTTCAGAAATGTAGAGGATATAAATGGAATCAGCATTGGAGGACGAAACATCAATAACATTAGATATGCAGATGATACAGTATTAATTGCAGACAATGCGCAGGACCTGCAACAATTAGTAGGTGCGGTTGTTGTACACAGTGAGCAACTGGGGTTAGAATTAAATTGTAAAAAGACTCAGGTTATGGTCGTCACTAGGAAGGAAGAAGTGCCACAATGTAATATACAAGTAAATGGAAATATTCTTCACCAAGTGAATCGGTACAATTATCTTGGAACAGTCATAACATCTGATGGGAGATGCCTTGAAGAGATTAGAACAAGAATCGCCATGGCGAAAGTAGCCTTTAGCAAGATGAAAAACATTCTGACAAATAAAAAGATGTCTATTGAAATGAGAAAAAGAGTGTTGAGGGGATACATAGAGTCTGTTCTTTTGTATGGATGTGCAACTTGGACAATGAGCAGTCAAGCTAAAAAGCATATGATGGCTGCAGAAATGTGGTTTCTGACGAAAATGCAAAGAATACCATTGACAGACAGAAAAACCAATGACCAAGTACTACAGGAGACAAATGAACATCGTAAACTGATTAGAGAAATTAGACGTAGACAGTCAACATTTTTTGGACATATTATGAGAAGAAATGGATTGGAGAACTTAGTGACAACTGGCAAGATCGAAGGGAACAGACCAAGAGGAAGACCGAGAGGAAAATGCCTGGATGGCTTGGCCACATGGCATGGACGAGACAGGAACACTGAGCTGATCCACGACACTGGTGATCGAGTGAAATGGCGAGTCATGACCGCCCACGCTTTCCGGCATGGCACATGATTGATTGATTGAGTTGGAAATCGAAAAAAGAGTAGCCTAACAACGCTGCCCGGGCAAAATTTCGAGTTAAAAATTTACCCAAAGTATTTTAAGGATCCTCACCGGTGCTACGGAGTTCGTGCACTGAGCTGAGTTTCTCCAGACTCAGATTTTAGTTAGGAGAAAAACGGAGCACTTATGGGTTGCACCCGTGTGTCGTGATGTTGATCCATCGACTAAATTAAAACTAAACTAAACAGAGTGAAATGGTTCGAAACACTTGGGGAAAGGGGCATACTTCTGACGATCAGAAACCCCCCTGCCGCGTTTGCTCCGCGGCGGAGTTTTTAATACTAACGTTACATCGGCATTGGTTAGAAAGATAAACAGAACAAATTATATTACGTTTTGAAATATATTTCACGAATGTCAAGACAAGTTTTGTTGCAGATATAAACCCAGATCACTGTTCCCGTGCATGTAGAAATACAAGTATAAACTCAGGAACACAAATCATTGTCAATGTGTCTAAATGAACACATGAAGGTCTGGTCGGCATGCAAGAAAACAAGAAACTGCGCTACCTCGACTACGTTTGCTTTTAACATTTTAACTTTCATATTTAATGTCTAACTAGTTCAACAATAAATGTACACATAACAATACACTCACACGCATACCAACACACGCAGAGACACACAAACGCATATCCATGCACAAATGTGCGCGCGCGCACGCACACACACACACACACGTACACATGCACATATACATACATACATATATTTATTGTGCTGTTTCAGTCCGACAAGAAAGACTTCGTGGATTTATTCTGGAAGCCTATCAGGAGAACGGTGGGGTGGCATTTACATACACTGATCACACTATCACCAACCACGACATTTACAGAATCCTGTCTAATGCTCCACTGATACCAGTATCCAGCGTCAACATTGTTGCCACATTTACGAGTAATACAGAACCCAGGAGTATCTTCTTGACACTGTGTGAGGTGGAGATGTTTGGTGGTAAAAAATTAATTATTGATTTCGTTTACAACCTGTGCTACATTAATTCATATATCTCACAACTGTATCTACTTTAAAGTGTGTTTTAGACATTTTCAAAGAGTTTACTTCAATGTTTATTATCAATTTTATCCCACAATGCCGAATTTATTTAATGTTTAATACACATCATTAATCTCCCCCGATGGTGTTTCCACCTTGTCGTGGTGGGGGAGCTTGAGTTTCTCAATGACCCTGAGAGCTATGCCGGCGGTAGCGTAGCTACCAGCAGGGCCTCCCAAGCCGGACAGGTCAAAGGGTAGAGAACAGACAAAGAGAAACACCCTGGTCCTCCAGGTTGGGGGTTGAAGCGTGGGGTTAACATCCCCACCTTTGTAAAAACCTTTCTTTGTTACGAAACAAATACACGAGCCTCGATATCGGACTGACTTATCTGGACAACGACCTTGGAACGTTAAAGGACTTTTGAGATTTGGAACATGGAATGTACGGACACTATATCGAGCTGGAGCGGCCGAAGAACTAACCCGGGAGCTGATTGAATATCAAATGGATATAACAGCAATTCAAGAAATAAGGTGGCCAGGAGAGGGTACTTTAGAGCAAAATGGAATGATTATAATATATGGAGGAAACACCCAAAATAAACATGAATTAGGAACAGGATTTGTCATCAAAGAAGAGTTATGGGGGAACGTTTTAAACTTTAAAGCTTTTAATGACAGGATTAGTAAATTACGAATAAAAGGTAAATGGAAAAATATAACAATGATTAATGTACATGCACCTACTGAAGAGAAAGAAGATGATATTAAAGAAGACTTTTATAATGATCTGGAAGATGTCATAGAAGAAACCCCCAAACAGGACATCCTGATTGTGCTGGGAGACTTCAATGCAAAAATAGGTAGAGAGCAAACTAATAAAAAAGTGGCCGGTATGGAAAGCCTACATACAGCTTCAAATGATAATGGATGGAGAGTCATCAACCTGGCAGAAGCCAAAGGACTGCAGATTAGCAGTACCAGACTACAAAGAAAGGATATACACAAACAAACTTGGAAATCATGTGACAAGAGAACCTATAATCAAATAGATCACATTTTAATTAACAACAGAAATGCATCAAACATACAGCAAGTCAGAAGTTATAGAGGAGCTGAGTGCCACAGTGACCACTTCCTCGTTGGAGCAAAATTTAAAATAAAACTTAAGAGAGCTTTCTATACTAAATTACAAAGATTACACCCAACATATAACAGAGAAAAACTGCAAGACATTACAGTCAAAGAGAAATTTACAGATGAAATAAAATGTAAACTTGAAACTCTGCAAAACCCTTTGGAGGAAAGCATTGACCAAACTTGGTTGAACATCAAGAATACAATTCAGTCTACCGCAGAAGAATGTCTCGGTGTGTTAACCACGCATAGAAAGAACAGATGGTTCAATCAAAAATGTGAAGAAGCAGTCATTAGGAAGAAGAATGCCAGACATGTATGGTTAAATGACATCAATAACATCCAAAAGGAAGAGCATTATAGAAATGAATGTAAAGAGGCTACAAAAATAGTCAGACAGCAGAAGCGAGAATATATGAGTAATATAATCAAAGATATGGAAACTAATCACCAGAAAAATGAATCCAGAAAATTTTTTAAAGAACTGAAGTCAATGAAACGAGGGCACCAACAAAACACATATGGTTTAAAAGACAAAAATGGGAATATGATAAATACCAATGAGGAAATGTGCAACACATGGAAAGAATATTTTATTGAATTACTAAATTGTGAAGCTCCAAGTAACATTTTCTCACAGGAAGAGGTTCTAACATGCGAACCACAAATTGAAGAACCTACATTTGAAGAAATCCTATATGTAATCACACGACTTAAAAACAATAAGGCAACTGGGACTGATGGAATTGCTGCTGAATTTATAAAGGCAGGTGGCCATGCATTACATCTAAAGCTATACGAACTAATAATAAAAATCTGGAGGACAGAAGAATTACCCCATGACTGGAAAGAGTCATTATTGATACCTATCTTTAAGAAAGGAGACAAGTTCCAATGTGGAAATTATAGAGGAATATCACTACTGTCCACAAGCTATAAGATACTATCCGCAGTATTACTAAATAGACTAAAACCATATTCAGAAGACATATTAGGTGACTACCAGGCGGGTTTTAGACAAAACAGATCAACAATAGATCAGATATTTATCTTACGACAAATAGCCGAGAAACATTGGGAATATAAAAGAGATCTCCATAACATTTTTGTGGATTTTAAAAAGACTTATGATAGTGTCCATAGGAATAGTCTATGGAATGCTATGCAGGAATTTGGAATACCAAGGAAGTTAATCAACATGACCAGACTATGCATGGAAGATACTTATAATATAGTAACATATAAAGGCAGGAAATCAGACCCCTTCCAAATAACATCTGGCTTGAAACAGGGTGATGCACTATCGCCGCTACTCTTCAATCTGGCTCTAGAGAAAGTTGTAAGGAAGGTAAAGGAGGAATGTGATATTGGAGGAACATCCAAGCTGCTTGGTTATGCAGATGATATAGATATTATAGGGCAAAGTGAACAAAAGACATTGGAAATATTGACTCACTTAAAGGAAAAAGCCCAACAGATGGGGCTGGTTATCAACCAAGATAAGACAGAATATATGGTAATTTCAAGAGACGGAATGGCTAAAAACTCTGGCCACATACAAATAGATAATATGACCATTAAAAGAACGGAAACATACAAATACCTGGGTACAATCTTCAACTGCTCCAACATCATAAGGGAAGAAATAAAAACTAGAATCAACTCTGGAAATAAGATATACTATGCACTACAACATCTACTAAAATCAAAGGCGCTATCTCGTAACACCAAAATCACAATATACAAAACACTGATCAGACCAGTTGTGCTGTATGGCTCTGAAACCTGGAGTACAACGAAAGGAGACGAAGCCTTGTTACAAACCTTTGAGAACAAAATTTTAAGGCGCATCTTTGGACCCATTAGGGATACACAAAGTGGAGAGTGGAAAAGAAGAAGTAACAAAGACATTTATGATCTGTTTAAGTCCCCGCTAATCACTGGTATCATGAAGGCTAATAGACTACAATGGCTGGGGCATATAGAAAGAATGGAAGATAATAGGGAAACAAAACTCGCTTACACTCAGGAAATAAATGACCGTAGACCCCGAGGTAGACCAAGAAGGCGGTGGAGAGATAACACATGTACAGACCTACAAGCACTTGGAATCAACGACTGGCAAGAGAAGGTCCACCAGAGAGACGAATGGAGACGGATTGTATTTGCAGCAAAGAACCTCAATGGCTCGGAACGCTGAAGAAGAAGAAGACACATCATTAATAATATATACTACACAATGTAACTACGTGATCGCGCAAGCATTGTGTTGAGGGTGCAGTTCGCTGTATAGGCTGATTTGAAACTAAATAGCAGCATCGCATCCACCGCACAGAGTTGCTCATCATGGACATTTGCAATAACCTCTATCAGGAAGTAACCATATCACCTCAGTTCATAGCTCTGTGACGTCATATTCATACCAACTACATTAGTGTTATCATCACAAAACTCGTCTTAAAGTACCCCTCTATCTCTCTCTCTCTCTCTCTCTCTCTCTCTCTCTCTCTCTCTCTCTCTCTCTCTCTCTCTCTCTCTCTCTCTCTCTCTCACTTTCTCTCTCTATCTCTTTCTCTCTCTTTCTTACTCTCATTCTCTCCCTCACACACAGACGCAAACGTACACACACCCACACACACACACACACACACACACACACACACACACACACACACACTCACATACACCTGAAAGCTCACAAGAGGAAATTGAGAAAGCTGTGAAAGAAAAGAAAGATATGGTGGAGAAATTTAAGTGCTGTGCAAATGAGGCCAAATATGAAGAGAAATGGGAATATGAATGAGATTGGAGGACATAAGACACTAGGACAGTGGTTCTCAACCCATGGGGAATTTTCCCCCTCCCAAAGGGGGGGGGGGGGGAATTTTAGGGTTTCCAGGGGGGAATTAAGATTATTTCAAGATCGCATTAATACAAGAACCAGATACGTAATATTGTTTTCCCCTCTAAATTTTACGGTTTTGTACTTCTCGCCCTAATGAAATTCGTTTTATAAGATAAGTAGACCCGCAAATCACGTTTTATGTAGATGTGTAGACTTTTAATATGTGTTATTAAATGTAGCTTCCATTTTTATGTATACTGTGTAAGGGTGGGGGATTTATAGAGAGGAAATTCGAAAGGAAGGGGGGGGGGGGGAATGACGTTCTGAACATATGGTAAAGGGGGGCATGGGCCAAACAAAGGTTGAGAACCACTGCACTAGGGAATTTCTGGGTCAAGCTCGCTAAGCAATTGTTGGTACACTATACATAAATAGTGGTTCGCCTTGACAACAGACAAAGAGAAAGGGGGAGCTATACTGCAGAGATGTATAGTGCAGACATATTAGAATGATGGGTGTATCAGAGACTCAGTTAGATAATTTCTATCAGGTAGCAGTAAAGATACCTGCCATGAAGATATAGGGCCTACTGATGAACGATATCAAACATTAATTTTTTTTTTTTTAAAGACACCGCACCGGGGCTCAATGGGTCACGCCCACATTAGGGATATGAGTTGTGGAGAATTTATGGAGATGACCGCTTGCTTTATCCTGAGCAGCAGCACGTCATCAGTACCCCAGTATTGGATCCATAGCTATTTAACACCACTTCCTAAACCAGGCAAATATCATTCATAGCTAAATGAAATCTGACTGATAGTACTAACAGATCACATAGTACAATATATTCCTTGTGTTCGACATCAATGTCATGTTTAATGACTTCCTTACTGGTATCCACTAAATCCATATAGTTTTAGGCAAAGTGAAGTTAAAGGCAAAGGCATCACTGTTTACAGATTTTCCTGTTGAGGTAGAAAGTGTTAGGCCTTCATATTTTCTAGGCCGAGAAAAATGAGGTTGACGGGGGCACTTCACTTAATTGTCGCCTTTTCTTTCTGGATAATGTCTATGCATTTCTTAAAATTGTCTTGTACCCATATATGAGACTTGATCTAATCAAGAGCTGCACTGGTATGAACATATAATCATGCCTCTGCTTATTATAGAACATGTGTCTTTGCCCTGGCAGGAGAGTGCACTAACCACAAAGCCGAAGCGGTTTCATAACACCAATCCAAATACAATCTGCGCTTCTCACTTTCTACAACCACTGTATCTATCGTTTCCTGTAGATCCTTCTGACTTATTGCTATCAAGGCAGGTGTCGTCAGCATAACGTAAGTTATTTATATCATGCCCATCAATCAGGATCCCTGATATATTTTATGTAGATCCCATTATAAGCTCACGATAAAATGAGAACAAATCAGGGGACAATACACAACATTGTCCTTCGCCCTTCTTTAATACACTGCAATGTTCACACATAGTTGTTTATTCGTATAGCTCCTGTTTTCTGTCAATATATGTTCTTTATTATTCGCAGATCTGTGCCTTCAATGTTCAGTTGCTTTAGTAATTTTATTACGTCATCATGTTTCGCCGGTCTCTCTGGCTGTGGGATTACAACACTTTCTCTCTGTAATCCCGTTTATCACGCAGAGTCTCGCAGCGGAGCGAGAACTGAGGTGGTTCGACCCCCGCTCGTGACTTGCGGATACTGAGCCGGCCGCTCAGAAAGCAATGGCAAACTACTGAGCGTAATCTTGCCAAGAGATCAACAGACAGCTGAAAGATGCTGCTGTTGACAGCTAAGTCCTGTAAAAGGATACGCAAAACATTTTACATCATGTTTCACATTGTCACATGCTTTTGTCTAGTCTATGAAACATAAGTACATATATGTTTTTATTTCTATATCTCTTCCTAATAGCGTTCTGAAAATAGATATAGCGTTATTTGTGCCCTTTCCCACCACAAATCCACACTCTCCATCACTAATTTATGGTTTAATCTTGTTTCTTATTGGTTTCATAATTATTCTGAGTAACAGCTATGTCATATGACTTATACGACTTATTGTGCGATTCTCTTTGCTTTCAATAGTGCCTGGTTTCTTTGGCAGAGCTATAAAGATGGATTTTAATAGGTCATTAGGAATGTACCCACTAGTGTAGATGCAATTTAGAAGTTTTCTCAATATTTCGATTCCAAAATCACATAGAGCCCTAACTTCCTCCAATGTAACGTTGTCTGGACCGTTTTCCTTTCCTTTCTTCATGTGATGCAGGGCATCTTCAACTTCCGCTGCAAGTATTGCTTGTCCCTCATCACTGTTTTGAATATTTACATGCGGTCTCCTATCTTCCAGATATATCCTTCCATTTTTACTATATCATTTTGTCCCAGCAATACTGCACCGTTCCTCGATTTTAAACATCCAGTGGTATTTCGTGGTACCTACCTATTATAGAATTTATTTGTTGATGCGTGAAATGTGAGCCTTTTCATAGTTTGTCCCAATGTTCAGGCACTATTAATTCAGCCATACTTCTTTAGCCACTTTGCATTTCTTTACTATTTCTTTATGTATTATATTCTTTTTTATCTTACGTTTTCTTTCTTCTTTCGTCCATCGTCTGCAAACTGTCATCTGTCAGCAATTTAATTTTTGCAATTCTGTGTTTAGGTGGAATGATTTCGTTTGATGTTTGGTTGATTGATTTCCGCAACATGTCCCATTGTTCATCAATAATCTGTATTATATCAATGACATTATATGTGTTCTTTACAGATTCTAACATTTGCAGATGATATTCTTGCATACAGGGAGGGGAGAAATAGGGATCACACTGCCCAGGAGCTACAGGCGACAGTAGACAAAGTGATTGACTGGTGCACTGAAATGAGCGCTGTTATACACCCGGAAAAGGCAGCTGTGTTGTGGTGCTCTCTGGACAACAGGATTGTGAGAGATGATGCCCTAAGCCTCACGATAGATGGCAGAAGCGTCAACAGAGAGAACAAACTGAAGTATCTGGGACTCACATTTGACAGGAGTCTGTCCTTCAAGGACCATGTGGAGACGGTTGTGACAAGATCTCAACAGGGACTCATTGCACTTAAAACTATGGCTGCAATGGACATAGAGCAGAGAATGCTCTTCACACTATACCAGCACTTGATCCTCTCAGTGATTGATTATGGACTAGAACTGCTCACTGTCTCAAAGAGTCAGCTGGTGAAATTAGAGCGCATACAGAATGAAGCTATGCGGGTCATTTTGGGATGCAACAGAGACACCCCAGTAGTGTGTATGCGTTACATCCTTGGTCTGCCGACTGTTGCTGGTAGGCACAAGGTGATGCAGGCGAAGGCATAACTCAGAGTAGCTGCAGACACAGATCACCCGTTGCATTAGGCGCTGAACGTAGTTAAGGGTCAGAGACTGATAAGAGGGAAATCATGGATGGCTCAAGCGGAGGATACAATCAGACAGGTGTGCCCCTTGGAGAACATCAGGCGAGAAGAGGAGTGGGTCAGAGTGCCAGCGGAGCAGTCAGACTTGTGCAGAGTTATAATCACATTGAGCCGGGAGTTCAGGGAGTGGCCAGCAGGGGCCACGGAAGAAGTGGAAATTCAGCAACTAATTCAGGATAATTCTCGCCCGGGTGATGTGATTATCTACACGAATGGTTCGGTGTTGAGAGGTAGGAGAAGTTCCTCACAAGGCTAAGTCACTTCCTGATATGGGTTGTTGACTGTCCATTGCTCCTAAGAGATCTGGAATGAAACGAACGGAGATGGGTAGTATCTACGTCTACACATCTCAAACACATATGTCTATACATTCATATAAACATACATTCAAGTCATAATATATGATGGTATGATGATAGATGATGGCATGTTACATAAACATATATCAGTTCTAAATAAATAAATATATATGTATATATTCATAAAGCCATTTAGAACATCTATAGCTCAAAACATACATCATCACATACATTTATGTAATGGGGTGTTTCCCATATAAGTTCACCTCACTTACTCTTTCCCTTTCTGATTCATTCATACTGTCTTGTCGGAAGTTCTGGTCGCACAGTCCTGTCGAACATTAAATGCCTTCCCTGAATCTGTCTGGGATATTGAATGTCCTAAGTCATGTCTGTCCTCATGCAGACATCATGCAGACAAGGTGAACTGGTGCCATTCTTCAAACCAAGTGGTTTCACCACAATCTTGGTAGGCACTCAAAGTGTTGGTCCAAATAATCAATGTTAATTGAACGCTATCAAGAGACTCGTAGCTCTCAGGAATTTCTCCTAAGTAGTCAGTCTCCCAAATGTTTAACATCATACAGGATGAATTTAAATGTATCTCCTGTACATGCATAAGCCACACGCTCATGTAGCTTGGATAATGGATTTCTCCAAATTATCACATACAACAAATCAGACAACCAAGTGGTGAATGAAAGAAGAAAATAGTTCTCAGTGAAATCGTAAAGCTAGAACTGGAACATTAAGTACAAAGAAAATCCACGAGTGTAAAGTTTTGGAGAATATGCAGAACAAGAAACTATACAAGCCTTCAGACTAGCAGACAAACTAATCAGAGTAATGGTATTACCTGGGTTATAGCTAGGAAATCCTGTCATAATACTTCGTACAGAAGTCCAACAGAACGAAATGTTAATATTTCTCCAGTAGGTATCCTTTTGCTATACGTGAGTTTGCGTCTGAGGATTGTTTTCACTGCTCATAGTTTTATTCTCTCCGTTCCTGGCTAGTTTCCACGTTAGCTAATTACTATGTCCAAGTTCCTGTTAGCTCCGCCTATTTTTCATGTAGGATGATTTACATAGATGAATTAAGTGCCAAATTCTTTTCACCCCTCCTCCTTTCCTGTGGACGGTAGTTTCATGTGTCAATCAAATTGATTGATGCCCCCCACGCCTGAAACAATGAAACATGCTTTGGCGGCAATGCAGTTGACGTTGCGTCATAACTACATACCAATCAGTTGTTAACACAAGCCTTCCCGGTTGCTGGCAGGAATGTGTCAGCCATGTGTTTCTACTTTGCCTCGTAGTATTGCGGAGAGGTGTTAAGCATCTGGTCCTAATTGCTCCTTTGTGGTGGCCACTACAGACGTTGTCCCGGCTCCCCAAAGTCTGGACTTTTACCGCATGTGTTATTTCAGACGGGTCTGGCTGACCCTCTTATCTCCCATTCTGCCGTGGCTGGTTTACACGTTAGGTCATGTTAACCGTAAGGTGTTAGGTGTCAGTCCCTATTCCAACCGCAAGATTGTAAACTAACACGTCAATCTCAACTGGCGATGTATCAACGTCGTCCCCAGTCCAGATTTCACACTTTGCCGTCTTTCTCTTCCCTTGTACTGAAAACAGCGAGTTTTCAACCTTTGATAGCGCCCGCCGACTGGTGCCGTGGTGTCTGGGTTTTACGTTTGATCTGGACATCAAAGCTTTCTCAGACCTAGCATTACAGAAATGATGAGGCGTGCGTGGTCAAAATGTATTTTCCTCTTGTTTTCAATCTTATTGCGTTTCTATCATTTTCTGGTAGACGTTTATGCTTTTAGAGAATGATAGAAAATTATTGTGGGCTCTTTAATTCCTTTTTAACTTGTGTCATTCGGATGCTGCCGGGGCTGTCCCGTCACATAGCTCCCCAATTTAAGTAGGTTCATTAATGAAGCCTATGACAGAGCCTCGGCAGCATTCAAGAATGTATCTAAGTTCTCTCCCTTTTCGAACTGCCTCCAAGTCTGGGTTCCCCATATTCCTTGTGGCCGTGGGATGTTCTATGAGTCAAAAGAAATATCTCATGTCCATCCTCCCAGTAAAAATCTTGCAAATCTTTGCTCCTGGTGTTGTGTTGGATTTCCGGGCTATTGCTTGGTAATGTCCTGTCCTCTGGAGGTTTTACTTTTTCCCAGCCGGGAAATTGCAAAATGTATAACAAGATTCTTCTGCACCGCAGAGAGACTGTTATTGTCCACTCAATTTCTGGCCCTTGTCCTATAAGCAGAGGAAGTGCCATCAGTGTTTTCTTAAAAGAATTGGTCGCAGTAATGTTGCTCCATTTTCTTTTCCTCCGTCGGCCAAAGATCATAATAAAATCCTTTAATCTCCTCCTTTTGGCAGGAAATTTGCTAAACATCATAATTTTATGATGTGCATTCAACTCATACTTGCCTCTTTCTTGGTAGGGCGTCAGTTTACTCCCTCCTGATTTAAGAGTTTTCTTCCTTCGATAATTCTTTATCCAGGTGAGTTCCTCTTCAACAGATTTCCATTTTGAATCTGTGTTTGAAAGTATAAGGCTAGTAGATGTTGTCCAGCTTTGAGAAATCCTGTGGTTCCCCAAGAACTGTGAATTTGTATCACTCCTTGTAGAAGTATACATAAACTGCTGTTCTCCACATCCAACATTGGTTGAAGTGAAAGGTAAACAAGGTCCTGAGTGTTGAGTATACCAACCGCTCCTGGTTTGTTCCGCTGCAGAGTCCATCAGCTGTGATCCCCTGTTAGCTTCAGCTGTGTTGATGATAGGTATTACCTTCATCTTGTCCAAAGAAGTATTTTCTTTGTGGATAGCAGACATGTGTATCGTCCCTGAATCAGAGTCCGTAGTACTATCAACATGGATGCTTTGTATATCTTGAATTTCCTTTGTGGAAGACTCCAAGATACTGACATCGTAAGAATTCTCCTCCGTGTTTTGTTTTTCCTCCATGGCTGGGCTCTCTTGTGCCAAGTCCAATTGAAGTATTCTCTCCCTGGTCTGGTTTTCTTGTTCCAAATCCAATAGAAGTGAATGTTGTGGGATGTCATTTTCAATGCCATATCCCACCTGAGATAAGTAATTCAAACTGATAATTATTTCATCTTGTGTGGCCACACCGTGAGAAACAATGGAATCCTGTTTTACATCCATTCCGGTCTCAGTTGAATTCATTTCCACTCCTAGTTTCTCTGAACTGAAGGGAATAAAAGAGTCGGGTAAGGTCTCGCCTTCGATCTCTTTAATAGTTTTCCTCAGGTCCTCCTCCTCCTGGATTTTTCTCCTTTGGGAAGTCTTAGGAAGCTCCTGAGATTGCTGGGTTGCCAAGCCAGCTAATCCGCTTTCATTGCGGTGTAAACATTTATCACGTTTGTGACTGTTTACCGAACGCTTGGTACATTTATTCCTATTCCGTTCATTTTTCGGAATTGAGGAGGAAAGCATCTGCCTTTCTGTGCGCATGTTTTTGTTTTTCTGAGCCATGGGGATTTGCGAAGGAATGCATGCCTCTTCTTTGTGACGGTCAGCTTCCCTGCTTTCTATCAGAGTTTCGCCTTGAGTGATTGGCTTTTCCTCAGTCGAGCTGTTAGATTCCTCCACGTTCAGTATTTCAATTTGCTTCTTCTTCATCTCAACTTCTTCAGCTTTGTGACGCATACCTGCTTCTAATTCTGCAAGTCTTTTCATCATCTGCTCATCTTCTTTGTCCCACCAATCCATTTCATCTCTAATAAATAGTTCTAGCTTCTCTTCTATTAAGCCGAGCCTTATGCCCCATCCTCTAGCGGACTCTAAGAAATCTGTGCGTGCATCCATTATCTCTTCTCAGCTTAAACTCAGGTAAGTAATTATATTATTACCCTACAGAGCTAGTCAGATTTATACTAGAGCAGGATAGTGACAAGAGGAACAGACACTGCTATGAGAATGATAGTAGTGAATTTGAGTGAGAAAGTTGACGCAAAGCAGTCCGTCATACACTGAAGTAATTATGCATTATCAAATTATTCATGATTAAATCAAATGATAACGCATGTAATCAAACAATCATCAAGTAAATCATCAATAAACTAATTAATATCACTAATTAATGTGATTATTAATTCTACAGTGGTGAATGATGTATATTAACTCATATATTATCCGTTATTAACTTTTTAACAAGTTATTTAAATTCTACAAACTTCCCTCGAAACAAATTCCTAAGTTAATACTTAGCAAATGTAATGGGTGAAGAATGAAAGAATGGTTTATGATCATCAGTAGTCTAGAATTTATTCTCTGATTCTATCATGGACAAGAAATCCTAATATGTCAAAATCTTGCCTACGATCAAGCCAGCTACTACATTAGAAATAAATGATAACTAACTAATGCTGCTAAGAATGTAAGTGAGAATGACTTAGGTTCTAGACCGCCTAATCTAAGCCTTTACCTAGGCCTATTTAGTCCAAAAACAATATAGTATGAGAGAATGGGCATGTGCACTGCAAGCTTAATCAGACTGCATAAATATTGCACATATGGACAATAGGCATCACCATCATTATCGTGTGTCATGCTAGGCAGCGAATTCGATTATGCTCCTCCCCAAAACTCTGCAATTGTGATAATTTGCACCGCTGATCGTCTTCCGAATGACTCTGCCAATGTATCTGCCCACCGTTGTGTTTTACACCCTTGAACTTTCCTGTATCACAATTTTCTCTAAACGGCCTCGTGTCACAATTTGCTCAAGTAGCAGATCCTTTGCAGAATGCGCTGTCTATACTCTTGCCATTACTCCCTCCTCTCACATTCTCAGTTTAAAAGCAATGTCACGTGTCCATATTCAGGCCGATTGACACCCAGTTCTTCTTCCAAGAACCATGTCCTTCCAAGAACCATGTCATCCATCACCGTTCTCTATAATCCACTGTGACGTTTAAACTGTATTTCAGTTTCCGAAACATAATATTGTTTATGAGCCTGTTTCTTCCATGTTCAGTTCTGGCACAATTCCATCATTGTTCTTCTTCTCAGACTACAATAGTCTACCAAAAAAAAATGTTATGTAACATTTGAGCTCAATAGCACCAATGTTCTTCTTTAGTGATTGCGAATCTATATGTTGCCACAGGAAAGATGCATGTTTTTCTACAATTTTACTTTAAATTGCTTGCTGGTGTTGTGCCATAGGTTCTCTATACTAGTGTCATAACCTGACTACAAATATGGCGATAATCTTATACCAGGTAGTCATTTCTTTTGTGTCTAGGAGTGTCTAGTTGGTCACGCGTTGAAGTACACTTGTTCCCGTAGACAGGCACTATCGTCATTTGGAGGTGACATGTTCGAATACCGGTCAGTAACCATAACTTTCAATTGTTATGTTATCTAGTGCGTCCTCTAGTCTCTACTTCTTTTCTATTTCAATGAGCATCAAACAATGCATGCGTCTTTATTTATTAAATGTGTGGCACTTATGAAGTGGCAGGTCTGTTGCGGTTCAACGAGTCGGGTCATTTCACAGTTAAATGTTTCACATAAAGACACATGTAATGGATATCGCCATCATCAAGTACTATGCCGATAAGCGTATGTTGTGCTATAATGCTAAACCATCTCACACGATCACCAGAGTCACGGATCAGAATTATCAGAGGAAAGAGAGAAGAACGGCAGAATGTCAGACACGCCTGCGTGCCCAATTCTTAATCCTTTGAAAATAAAGTTTTTTTCGTTCATTCCTTATTTCGTTCTTCTTCGTATCACGTCTACCAGTTGCCATTACATTTTACAATTTATGTAAGTTCATATAACATACAAACATTATTAACCATCCACATCTAATGTATCTAATCAATGGAACTAATACAGTAATATGATTGTTAACTATTGTTACTTGAATTTACGACATATTTTAGTTCACTGTGTTTATGGTGTTTAAGTTCATAATATACATGGTAACAATCAATATCTCCAACAGACACGGTGTGTCCAGCAGGATATTACGGGAGAGATTGTGAGAACAGCTGTAACTGCGCTAAGTATGGGGGCAGCTGTTTCGTCAGTACTGGAGGATGTCCCTCAGGTTGTGCTGCAGGCTACCATTGGGAAGCATGTCAAACACGTAAGGACCTTGTTCCTTTCTTTAAATCTTATGGCTTAAAACTTGGCCCGGTACATAACTCCTGAGATTCACCCATATTACGCGTTTATTATTAAGTTAGTTAGTCAGTTGCATATACTTTACAGGACGTCGCAATAAACATCAGTATTGTTTGTTGCTGTAATCTTTTGGCAAATTTACGTTCAGTTGTTTGTCATTGCTTTCTGAACGACCGGCACCCATACCGTTTGGTAAAATATCAACGCTAGACAGTTTGCTGCCAAATCGTCTGCAGCTGTGTTTCAAACGCGGATATGCGGGATTACGAACTGCGCCCGTAACCAAGGCACATTCGTTCTATGACACAAATAGGTGGCCGCATTAGGCTGCACCGTAAGGGGGCTTGTTAAGGGGGAGGCATTTTTAAAGACAACAACAAGTATGGGGCGGCATTTCGAAGACTTGCATCATACTGAGAAAATCTACTGCATGGTACTGCCTGTAAAACCTTCGCCACGGAGCTGGCTATTATTAAGTAAGTATGTAAGTAAATGCCTCCTTGTACATGCTGTTAGACGCATTTGGCATATGGCGCTAGACCTATTTTGTAGAAAACTCAAGCGGATAGCTTATTGTTACTCAAGTCATCTTCTAATGGTACAGGTAAATGTAATCCAGAAGCATATTAACACAAACAATAGAATATGTCCAGCGGTGTAGCATTCAACTTATTTTGATAACATATATAATGACACAAACGTAAATAAATTCATATTCATCACATCCACATTTTAAAATTACATTTAAATTTAGCTATCTACCTTCTTTAAAGGTGCCTCGTCTCATATGTGTGCCCACTGTCAGTAAAAACAAGAAGCGGAGCAGCTTGTAGAAGTGACTGTAACATAATGGATGCAATCATGCTCAGCGTGTCAACTTCATCTCAATAAACGTTAATTCAATTGCACTATTTTTAACATTGAACACCTTAGGCCAAGCTTAACAGGTCTAATTATAACACTGTCATAATGTAAGTAAACTAGTTCAGAGTCTCAAATAGTAAACCGATTGGATACTTAAGCACACATGCCTTAGAAAGTGATTGCGAGGACGCCACGAAACGCACACCCCGCGCATTGTTCAAGATGGCTTAAACGCAGTCGGACTGTGGTTTTCTGTGTGGTGGATCTATATATTTTCTGTATCCTTTCTTCACTGAAACCGGTAAGCTTACCTCTCTAAGATCTTCCTGACGATCTGTAATGGAAGGTTAAGGTACCATATGTTTGTTCGTCGTGCCAAGTGTAAATTTTGAATTTAAATGCACTAGAAATGTTAACTCAATTCCTGAGGGATCCGGTAGACCTGAAGTCATTCCGAGCCAACATGATGCAACGCTATGCTTCAACTTCTGCTAGCTCTTGATCTATTCTTCAATTATATTACCTCATTTAATGAATATATATCATGCAATAACATCCAAAGATGTGGCAGGGAGTAAGTTTATCAATGCACTAATATGTATGTTTCCAAATGCAAGCTTTTACTATCTGCTTGCTGAGAAGACTATTTAAGTGCTTGACCAATGTTCTCTTTATCCATCCACTTCGCTTGTAAAACGATGTGAGTGAGTGAAAAAATTACATTTGTCGACCTTTAATCTTGCTCACATGTGAACCATGGATTGATGTAATATCTGTTGCATGTCTGGCAGACCCTGCACTTAGGCCCAGCATCATTTTTATGCTGTGGTTAATATTTACGTTCAGAGAATGCACTTGCTTCCTGCGGGAAGGACATTTTGCATTCGTGACGATGTGTGCATGGTTTATCTGTCCAGAAATGGGGAGGATTCAAATCCATGTCTTTACCATCTGTTGTTTGCCAACAGGAGGGGACATTATTGACTCAGGCTCTAGAAGAAGAAGAAAGATTCGTGTGTGAGAGAGAAATATGTTCTGGGATTCTCACACTGATATATATATATATATATATATATATATATATATATATATATATATATATATATATATATATATGATAAGATTAATGTTTATGTCATCATTGATGTCATCATATCATCTTCATTGTCTATGTACTTATATATATATATATATATATATATATATATATATATATATATGTGTGTGTGTGTGTGTGTGTGTGTGTGTGTGTGTGTGTGTGTGTGTGTGTGTGTGTGTGTGTGTGTGTGTGTTCGTTGTACCTGAATATGAAATATGCAAGTTTGCAATTTTGTGAACACTTTACCTGAGTCTTCTTTTATGTCCATTCATGAACACGAATCACATTTTCACCTGTTTTGAGAAAAGCATTTATATATGAGTTAAACTCATTGCAACTTCTAAAAAATGTGGGGTAGTAATTGTTCGAATTTATAGCACCTCAGTAAACAGAAGGGCCTATAAGCTAGTGTTGACTTGAGAGAGGAGAAGTGACACTCATGAATCGAACCTAACATGTAAAAGGCAACCAACCGTAACGCATAGCCTTGACGTGGGGTCGATGAGTTGATAAGATTATTGTTTATGTCATCATTGATGTCATCATATCATCTTCATTGTCTATGTACTTAATTAAGTGACTTTCTTGCTCATCTGAATCCCTGTCATACTTCTTTTGTCCTTGTTTGTTTATCTGATGTCAATATCTCACTGAGACCCCTGACATATTCAGAACACATGATATCAGAAGGATCAGAAGATGATAAGCATGCAGAAATGTGTTGTGCCCTTAATCAATCAGAGTAGATTCAGCACCAAAGAGTGAAGGGATATAGTTCTCACCCTTGAGCACTGTCACATTTCTACCTCTACTTCATCCTTTCTATCTTTTCCTTTTTTCATTGTGACATATTTCTCCATGATAATGATTCTTAAGAGAATGTAAATAGATGTGATTGTTTGCATTGGCAGTGAGGAGAGTGGTGCTACTTTAGTGATAGCAGCATGTATAAGCTAACAACCAGACTGTGAAGGAGAATGTGGAATCTAAGATCATCCACCTCAGTAATAGTAATGAGTAGGTTGTCACCGTGTCCTGAGGACAGGTAGTGTTCCTATAAGATCCATCAGATAATGGAGCTGGTAACCGACAACAGCTCAGTTCCCCTTTCCTCCAGCAGTTTTATTCAGTACAGCTGTAGTACAGGGCACTCCAACAATCCTCAATCCAAATTTATCGCGAATTGGAGAAAAGAAGCCTTCATCAACCTAGGCCCTCCATTTTCTTCAGAGATCCATAACTGAGTACCAATGTATAGTGTATTCAGAACTTTAGAGGAGAAACATATTTATTAAGTTAGTACAGACATTCTGAACATTGATTAGCCACATTGAAAGATGGAGGTGGCACTTGAAGTTGATTTACCCACTATGCATAATATCTTCATCAGTCAGAGATTTTTATGTATATTAATGTGAGACATTTCTGGTTCTCTGTTCCACTTTCACTTTCAGATTTATTAGTTCACTAAACTTTGAAAATATATTTAACTCTTGCATTCACTTGATTGTGATGTTAATCAAGTTCACTTTGTGTTTTAATTATTATTTGGTTAACACAACTTGAATATATGGGAATTAAGTGAGGCTGGATGATCTAACGTGGTAATTAACTTCAATTATCCCACGGTAACGACTCAGGTTCCCATCGTGCATCCAGGAGAACCCTTTCTTTCATTTTTAACACTGTCCCACTGGACCATGTTGGAATAGTAAGGGCATGTGGGGGTTCTGAGCTATTAAGGTTTTTCTAGGAAGGGCAATTATCTAGTGTGGTTCCATTACTTATCCGGGAATACCTTAGACCTCGAGAGTTTTCTTCAGTCACAATAGATTCTAGTGACTATTCCACACTAATTGAGATTAGTCCCCAGACTCTAGCTATCATTAGTACGGGGAATGCACATAGTACGACTGAATCTCACCATTCTCAACTCCTTACAGTGACCATGCACCAGGCACTTGAAAACTAGGAATACAATTGAATAAATTAAAGAATAGGTACATTATATAGGATATATAAGGAGTGTAGAAAGACAATGGCAAATGCTTAAGGACTCAATTCAGCAGACATCAAACTAAACAATACAAGAAATTAAGAAGAATGCGAAGAAGAAATGGATGACAGAGGAAGTTCTACAATTCATATACATTATAAGAAAGAATTAAGCAAAATCGAGATGAATATAAAAGAATACGTAAAGAAATAGTCTGAAAATGCAAGACGGCAAAAGAAATATGGCTAAAGAGTCAGTGCAGGGATACTGAAGAATAGCGAGGACACCCAATTTATATATAGAAAATTACAACAATTATCTTGTATGCAAAAGTCTATAGTTAGTAGTTATTTAACAACAATATAATGTAAATTATTAATTGGTAAAGAAACGGCAACTGAACGACATACATTATATAGACAGAAATTATATATGTAAAAGTGTTATATGATAACGATGGTAGCTCAGAAACACATATTCATGATCAATGTTAAGATCCGCCAGTATTGAAAGCAGAATTTGAAGATGCAATACAATACGTGCGAAAATGTAATCACTACGGACCACATAACTTTCTCTTGAAATCATTACAGCTGTTGGTGAACTTGGTATATATATATATATATATATATATATATATATATATATATATATATATATATATATATATATATATATATATATATATATATATATATATATATACCTGTTGGCTTATGGCTGCAGAAATGTGGTTTCTGAGGAAAATGCAAAGAATACCATGGACAGACAGAAAAACCAATGACCAAGTACTACAGGAGACAAATGAAAATCGTAAATTGATTAGAGAAATTAGACGTAGACAGTCAACATTTTTTGGACATGTTATGAGAAGAAATGGATTGGAGAACTTAGTGACAACTTGCAAGATCGAACGGAACAGACCAAGAGGAAGACCGAGAGGAAAATACCTGGATGGTTTGGCCACATGGCATGGACGAGACAGGAACACTGAGTTGATCCACGACGCTGGTAATCGAGTGAAATGGCGAGTCATGACCGCCCACGCTTTCCGGTATGGCACATGATGTATATATATATATATATAATTGGCAACAAAACTGTGTAATAATATCTAGAACAGTGGATATGTACTTGAAGATCTATTGAAATCTATTGGCATTACTCTTGCAAAGAAATTGGTAATGGGCAGTGTGGATTTGTTGAAGTTAAAGACCCACACAAAGCCATAAACATTTTGAGAACATTAACGGAAAGAATTATTGAAATGAACAGAAATTTATATTTGGGCTTATTGACTACACTAAGGCATTTGATAAGGTCAGACATGGAGAAATGATTAGAATGTTGGCGATATTAAACATTGATGAACTCAAAATAATACAGAACTTGATAAGATAATTGACAACCAGTTGGGAACTTTTCAACAAACTAAACAAGTTGTTAGACATGGATGGGTACTATCACACGATCTGTTTAATGTATACAGCGGAATAATAGTGGGAGCCATTCAAGACAGGCCAGGAATATCAGTTGGTGGGAATAGTGAAAAACAACCTGCGTTTTGATTATGACATGGCTGTTGTTTCATGGAAATAAAACAACAGTTACAAGAAGTGGTAGATATAATTGCAACAGAAAGTCAGACGAAATTAATTAATCTGAAAAACATAAAATAAGAAGCAATAATTATTACAAAAGAAATGCAACAACAAAGTGAATTGAACCAATCTGAAACAAGTCAAAGTTTTTAAGTTTTTTTTTTTTTTTTTTTGCATATCTTTTACAAGATATTCACGCTGTCAACATCAGCATCTTTCAGCTGTCTGTTGATTTCTTGGCAAGATTACGCTCAGTAGTTTGCCATTGCTTTCTGAACGGCCGGCTCACATACCCCATAAGTTACAGATGCGATTCGAACCACTGCTGTTTCTCAACGTCATCACGTCACCGACGAGAGTATACGAGATAACGGAGAAAGGTCATAACCTCTAAGCCACGAAGCCGGCTTTAAGTATTTAGGAACTTTAATAGCAGCAGGTGGAAGATGTATTAAAGACGCTAAATGTAGAATAGTACATGAGAATGATTCTCTGCAACTTTGTCAATCGAGGAAAGATAAACAGTTCTTAATAGCTATATTGAGTCAACCTTAATGTCAATCAATCATGTGCCATGCCGGAAAGCGTGGGCGGTCATGACTCGCCATTTCACTCGATCACCAGTGTCGTGGATCAGCTCAGTGTTCCTGTCTCGTCCATGCCAGTGGCCAAGCCATCCAGGTATTTTCCTCTCGATCTGCCTCTTGGTCTGTTTCCTTCGATCTTGCCATTTGTCACCAAGTTCTCCAATCCATTTCTTCTCATAACATGTCCAAATAATGTTGACTGCCTACATCTAATTTCTCTAATCAGTTTACGATGTTCATTTGTCTCCTGTAGTACTTGGTCATTGGTTTTTCTGTCTGTCCATGGTATTCTTTGCATTTTCCTCAGAAACCACACTTCTGCAGCCATCAGATATTTTTCAGCTTGACTGCCCATTGTCCAAGTTTCACATCCATATAAAAGAACAGGCTCTGTGTATCCCCTCAACACTCTTTTTCTCGTTTCAATTGACATCTTTTTTTTTAAATTACCTTTTAAAACCTTAATGTACAAAAGTGAATAATTGACAATTAGCAAAACAGATATAAATTATGTGGAGACTGCGTTGTTTAGGGGATTGATGCTAGCACTGTGGGCGGATAGACAGAGCAGTGAAGATATTTTGAAGGGGTTAAGTCATACAAGCCGGCTTCGTGGCTTAGAGGTTATGACTTTTCTCCGTAATCTCGTATACTCTCGTGGGTAACGTGATGACGGTGAGAATCAGCAGTGGTTCGAATAGCATCGGTAACTAACGGGGTATGTGAGCCGGCCGCTCAGAAAGCAATGGCAAACTACTGAGCGTTATCTTGCCAGGAAATCAACATACAGCTGAATGATGCTGGTGTTGACAGCAATCTCCTGTAAAGGATATGCAAAAAAAAAAAAAAAGTCATACAGAGAACAGGTTACACGCATCAGAAGAAGACTGCTACATTCTTTGGCTATGTCATGAGAAGGTTAAAGATAGAGTATGTCGTCACAACGGGAAGGACTGAGGGAAGGAGAAGTAGTGGGGTCGAGGAAAGAGGGGGGTGGGGCGAGAGTGCAAGAGAGAAGGTGCTTGGCAGTTTGCCATCAAGCAGCAGCTATATCAGAAATTACTGGCAGCACAAGAGACTGAAAAATGTGGGTAGATATGATTACCAACGCCACACGGCATGGATTATAAGAATAATAATTACATTTAATAAAATGGTGTAATATACCCCTCTTTATAAACTGAAGTTATTCTGTTGTTTGTCCTTTTGTTTTTACAATGAAAGTTGTTTCACAGTTTACGACAAATAAAGAACTAAACTGCGCCTCTAAAAGGTGTGATGTATTCCTGCTGTCCAATGGCCTCAAAAGTATACTAAATAAATCACAAGCTGGAAAAATCTCTAGTAGTGTATAAATACATATATGCTTATTTGCCAGGCAAAGTACTCATTTATTTACACCTCTCGTTTACCTACCTATATTTACACACAAACATTTTGTATCTTTTGTTTCAATATAGCATGTATGCAGACATATTTTGGAGTCGACTGCTCACATAAATGCAGTACTAATTGTACGAATAAACTATGTCAATCAACCAACGGAATCTGTGTGTCTTGTACACCAGGAACACAGGGACCGTTTTGTGACAATGGTAAGCTTTACAATGTATGTTATATATAGGTGTAATGTGTACTCACTCCGATAATATAAAATATAACATTATTTGGTAGCTTCGAAAGAATATTCAAATTAACTGTTGGTTTCACTTGATTCTATGCTTGTTGGTTTCACTTGATTCTATGCTTATCGAGTATATATATATATATATATATATATATATATATATATATATATATATATATATATATATATATATATATATATATAGGGTTGATATATGATTTTAGGTAGGGTTTTGTTAGGCTGTGTTAAACGCCGTTGTGGTTTTATTTCTTTTATTTCTTCTTATGGCTCGTTTGCCTTCATCTTGACATGTTATTCTTCATCAGGATCCAGACAGTTGCATTAGAACATGCGTCTTTGCTTTGTCCTCCTTAGTTCTACTTTATCGTTATACAAAATAAGTATTGGTCTACAAAAGTTAGACCACAGGATGGTATTGTCAGTTGGCACCACAACATGTCTACGAACTTCAACTGAATCATTAAACAAGACGGGTTCCTTTCCTATGTTTTATTTCTTAATTTCCATAAATGTCATATATACGTCGAACAATTAATAAACGATCACATTACCGTTCACTCACAACCATCTTTAAATAAACTTCTAAAACCGATGGCAATATTCATGGTCATTGCCATCTTTTCAATGTGGTGTGACTACCTTGAATCACAACCATAACTCGAATGGTCGTACCAGACACATTCACGGATCGTATTTCCGTTCCGGTGACTACTTACTATCCATGTCTTTCACACACATAGGCATGACTATATTTTAATATGCCATGACTTTTAAATGGCGTCGTGGCAGTATATATCTCATCCCATCATATTACCATGGACTCTGCTATTCCCTCTGCCCATCCGTTACGTGGTCGGCCTCTTCCTCTGCTTCCATCTGGTATGTACATTATTGCTTGTTGTGGTATACTGTTAGTTGGTAACCTACTTGCATGGCCAAACCATTTGACTTTCTGCCTTCTAATAAAATCTAGCGCTATTATAACTCCCACTTTAATCATGATTTCTTCATTTCTGATCTGATCTCTTCTCGATATATTGAGTATTCTTCTCAGAAATCTCATTTCTGTTGTTGTGATTTTTCTTTTCTCCTTCTCTGTCATTGTCCAAGTTTGCCATTGGTAGCATAAAGTTGGTAAGAAGATTTTGTTGTAAAGTAATTTCTTGGCGCCTATCGATATTTGTTTGTTCTTTAGTACTGGTGCCATTTGTCCAATGAGTTTGCCTTATTGCATCTATTTTCGATCTCATCTTCTGATTTGCCATTTGATGATATTATACTTCCTAACCTAGGTACTTGAAACGCTTTACTAGTTTCAGGAGATCTTTGTTTAGGTGAATTGTTGTTGTTGTGTTTTGCTCTTTAGTTATAGTCATTACCCCTGTTTTACTTGTGCTAATTTTCATGTTATGTTCCCTATACATTTCGTTTAGACCAGTGGTTCTCAACCTTTTTTGGCCCGTGCCCCCCTTCACCATATTTTTAGGACGTCATTCCCCCCTCACCATATTTTTAGAGCGTCATTCCCCCGCCCCTTTTGTATTTCCTCCCTAAAAATTTCCCCCTGCCCCTACACAGTATACGTAATAATTCAAGCTAAATTGAATAGCACATACTAAAACAAGTCTCGACATCTACATAAAATATGATTTGCGGATCTACTTACGTTATAAAATGAATTTCAGAAGGGTGATACGTACAGAACCGTAAAGTATGCAGGGAAAAACAATATCAAGTAATCGGTTCTTGTATTAACACAATCTAGAAATAATCGTAATTCCCCCCCCCCCCACCTTCCTGGAAACCCTAAAATTCCCCCGTGGGGGGGGGGGGGGGGGAATTCCCAACGGTTGAGAACCACTGCTTTAGACCATTGGTTCTAAACCTTTTTTGGCTCGTGCCCCCCTTCACCGTATTTTCAGAACGTCATTCCCCCCCCCCCCTTTCATATTTCCTATCTAAAAATCCCCCACCCCTACACAGTATACGTAAAATGGAAGATAAATTTAATAGCATATACTAAAACAAGTCTAGACATCCACATAAAACATGATTTGTGGGTCTACTTACTTTATAAAATGAATTTTAGAAAATATGAGACTACATAACTGCAAAGTATGAAGGGAAAAACAATATCAAGTAATCTGGGGTTGAGAACCACTGGTTTAGACTATTCATGTGGTCATGTAATCCAGCTTCTGATTTTGCTATTAGTGCTTGGTCGTCCGCAAACAGTAGTTCTCTAATGGTGTAATTTGCAAATCGTTCTTCTTCTGTGTTCTCGTCATGTGGTGTTCTTGTGGCCTCTGCTTGGCTGGTTTCATTACATATGTTGTCTATATAGGTTATGAACAAGAGAGGGGACGGGACACAACCCTGTCGTACTCCGGATCGTATGGTGAACGGTTCTGAGTGTTCTTCAGTTTCTCTCACTGTGTATTCATTGTTGTTGTAGAAGCTTCTACATAGGTTTGTTAGATGTGTACTCACTCCATATTGTTTAAGGATTTCCCACGGCTTCTTTCTATCTACTCTATAAAATGCCTTTTCTTGGTCGACATAGGCTAAGTAGAGTGGTTCATTAAATTCGATTGATTTTTCTATAAGTTGTCTGAGAGCAAAAATGGCATCTGTACATCCTTTGCTTTTCCTAAATCCAAGTTGTGTTTCGCTTAGTTGGGGTTCTATAATAGTTCGTAGTCTTTTATCAAGAATTTGGCAAAATATTTTCCCAGTATAACTCAAAAGGTAAATGCCTCTGTATTGTTTGCAGTCTCTTTTGCTGCCTTTGCTTTTCCAAATTAGGATAATTATGGCGATTCCCCAGTCATGTGGTGTCTGTTTTTCTACCCAAACATGGTTGAATAGTCTATGTAGCCATGCTGTTCCTACTTCTCTTGCTGCTTTAATTAGTTCATTTGGTATTTCATCTTGTTATGGTGACTTGTTCAATGTTGCTAATCTGACGGCTTCTATAATTTCCTCTTTCAGTATGTCTGGTTCTAGGCCTTCAGTGGCATCTGTGTCTGTTTCTTGAATTCCTGTGGCATCTGATGGAATGTTGAGAAGTTGTTTGCAGTACTGCATCCATCTTATTAGGATCTGTTTTTGTTCACTTATTGATTCTCCATTTTCGCTGTTAATTATCTCATTTGGGTCAAAGGGTTTTCCTCTGGTTCTTACTACACTTATCTTATTGTAGAAGTTTCTAATTGCCTCCTTGTAGTTTTTATTTAGGGTTTCTCCATAATCTTAACAGTCTTTTTGTTTTTCTCTCTTTACTGTTATACTTACATGTCTTCTCGCTATTCTATATTATACGTAATCCCATTCCTGTTTGCTATTCAACCACTTTTCATCTTTTTCATTTTTGCAACAGTAGAGTTGGTGCAACACTTCTTAAAGGGAATGAAGATGAGCAATCAGTGTTATTTCCAGTTGTCTTTGCAAGTAGAAAAATGAATGTGGCTCTGAGAAATAATTCTACAATAGCGCGGAAATGTTTAGCATAGATAGGAACAGTGGAGACAGTTCAGGCTTACTTGTAGGGGGAAAAAGGAATGTTGAAGCAGAGTTGTGTCAGTCGACATCCGGCTCTTGACGACTTACTCGATTCAGAGGTAGTGGAAAACAGAGAGGAAAAGATGCATCAGGTGGGAAGTTGGAAAACTGTGGATAACTGATACCCCAGGTGAAACTGTCTTAGAGGGGGCCTTGTGACGTATTTTCCCGTCACCCACCAGTGTTTCTAGGAAATGGGGTTATAAGTGCACAGTTCGACTTGACCATATAAAGAGTTGAGCCAGCTTGATATATAATTAGACTAGGTGACAACATATTTTGAACAAGCCTTTGTCTCAGCTGAGCCCACTTATTGGTTGGGTCCCCGGCCAAAGTATCCACTTAGCCTAACAAAGCGAAAGCATCTCACGTGTATAAATGGTCGCCAACTAACAGGTCCTTTCCCAGTTAGGGGAGGCTTTTCTAGCCCATAAGTAATCTCAGCGCCTATGGTAAGCATATAATTGTATTATATATGTTATGACCGTGATTGTCATGTGATTTATTTCATGAATAATGTTATGGGAGTGAAGTGAATGTCAGTTGTACGAGTTATAATCTCAAGTTAGAGGAAAGATAAACGCACCATATATTCAGATGTCTTGCAGGACGTGCACCGCACGCCAGCATTACACAAATGTTGTGGATGACTTGGCGAGTATTTTATGTTCAGCGAATTGCTAACAGCACTCTTAAAGCGTTGCCTTAATGCCATTCGTACCTAAATTCATTGCACTTATTATGCTTGTGCAGTTTGCGCAAGGTATACTTCTCTCGGCAGTTGGTAATCAGAAAAGGAAGTCCTGACAGGCCGCTAACAAAGCTAGATTTGTCAATGAGAAAATCAACACACAATCAACACATAAAATGAATATTCATAAAAAATGTTAATCTATTATACACACATTGGTTGTCTCTTTAGTGATACCCAGATGCAGAGTTTGAGTAAGTGTTTGTATTTGTTTGTGTGTCTATGCGTGCGCGTGTGTGTGTGCGTGTGTGCGTGTGTGCGTGTGTGTGTGTGTGTGACTAGTTGGTCAACATTGTGACTAGGCATGAGGAGGCGGTGAGACCTACAGGGTTGTTAGTCTCCGGACACGGTTTTGCAAGTGCAGTTTGCACACTTTTGGACATGGTGTCAAGCTATGAGTTACGTGATTTGAGTGACACCGTGAGCTGTAGATTTCTTGTAGAGTAATTTTGTGAGTGTACACGTTTGCTGTTCAGCTAATTTCAGAAAATGATGGATGGTTATCTGCCGGCACTTTAACGACTGGTCTTATGCGATAATGTGCGTGCAGATAACTGGAGATTTACTCGGATGGTCGTCTCCTCCGACAATGAAATGTATGTTTATGTTAAGAACAGCTTGTTTTCTTCACGAGAATAGAGCAGTTATGTGGCAACCCTTTGCTATCAAGTGGATACAGTAATAGTGCAGACTACAGGCTAGAGCAACATGTTTATTGTATGTATTTATGGATGCCTACATGATTGGCAGGGAATATCGACATGCTAAGCCTTCCTTCCACTGCAAGCCAAACGGCATACACGCGGCTCCAGTGGTCGGGCCTGCTGGAATGCACAACCAGTGGATGGAAAGGTCGTGATGACGTTACCATGCTAAGGCGGCGCAATGGCCTAGACACTACATGAACATTCTAGGGCAGTTGAATGTACTCCATAACTACTCAGAATTGCCCCGATCCATTTATGTGACAGCAGTCTCGCAGTTTACTGAATGAAAAATCGTAGATTCATGAGGTGGAAAGTCTATCAAATCCACCGGCAGTCGTGTGTAGAGTAAGTGTACATTCATGGTCACACTTTTAGGAAACGATAGGAAACATACTGTGCTGCATGTTTTCATGTAATCGCTAGGGTTATGCTTGGAACACGCTGCCCTTTGAGAACAGAAGTCACTAACCAAAACCACGATAATTGAAAAATAGAGTACATCGCTCTACGAGAGCTGTCTGTACCATACTGAGAGAACCTTCTGCTCGTTGTGCTGAGGTCATCTAGAAGTGCACCTCGTGATCTCTGGAAAGTGTAGTATACTGAAATGAGACCAAACAGCAATGTGCAGATTGTGATGATTCCGTGGTTGAGCTCAGCATCAGAGCATCATTGACGGACCTATTTTCATTGAAACAACAGCACCAGTTGTGACGCATCACAGGTAGACGCACACGTCCTACGAATATTCTACCCAGGGAGGCTAAATCGGTCATCATGATATGATGTTGTGTAGCCTGTCGGTGACAATAAATCTTACAAGCTTCAAGTTTAAAAGAGTGCCACATTCTCATGGTATTGGCAGACAGGCATAATCTGATCCTTTGTACTCTTGCTTGGAGACTCCACGAAAATGATCGAAATGCGTGTGCTGCTTACGAGGATAGCAATTAAAGCATAACTACTGCCCAAAGTCTTCATGTCGTACAAGCGTGAAGAAAGAAGTGGAGGGTGTTGTAAAACTAGTAACCAAATTCATCCCTGCTAAGGTTTCTTTCTTCTAATTAGGTCATACTCTGTGACAAGAGGTAACGAGACATTCATTCTGACTAGATGCTGCACAAGTCATGGACTCATCTGTTCAGTGCATTAGCTGCGGGAACAAAGGACCCAACAGCATAACTTCCTGTTATTGCAATGCGTTTGTTTGTTTGAATTTTTTTTTCGCATATCCTATTACAGGACATCGCTGTCAACACCAGCACTTTACCGCTGTTGTTGATTTCTTGGCAAGATTACGCACAGTAGTTTGCCATCGCTTTCTGAGCGGCTGGCTCACATATCGTGTAAGTAAAGGGCGTGGGTAGAACCGCTACCGATTCTCGCGCAGCCGAGTTTTGCTCACGTGGATAAACGGGATTACGGAGAAAGTCGCTAACACCTTGGCCAGGGAGGCGGGCGTTTGTTTGATTAGCACTTTCATATCTGTAGTTTTCCACATAAATAACTCGTTATTGTAATTTTGGTGTAGTTAGTGTAATAATTCATACTAACTTTAGCAGGAGACGATATGACACAGACCACGTAGCACACTTTCCTAGACAGATACACTCATGTATATATGTGAGGGTGTGTGTATGCGCGTGCGTGCGCGATCGTGTGTGTGTGTGTGTGTGTGTGTGTGTGTGTGTGTGTGTGTGTTATATAAAAATACAAATAATGTATATGTTGAAACTAATTTCCCCTTGGTGTTGATGTTAAGCAGTAAGTCTGCTTTTCCCCCAGCATGCCCTCCCAGAACGTTTGGTAAAGATTGTAATGAAACGTGCAGCACCAACTGCTCCAGCCAAATGTGTGAAGCAGTTACTGGAAAATGCGCATCTTGTGTACAAGGTTCGACCGGTGATTACTGTGATGAGGGTACGTATATCTTGTATTTTCAAGATCATGCATTGCATAGCTTATGTCATGGAATGTAATAACAGAGGGTTGTGAACCGGTAGCATTTATGGTAGCCACGACACAGTTGAGTTGTTTGGTGAGCTTGATTCTTTGTGATCTTGCCATCCCCAAAAATTATCATCTTCCAATGTTTGTAGAAGATATAAATGGTATCACCGTTGGAGGACGAAACATCAATAACATTAGATATGCAGATGATACAGTATAGATTGCAAACAATGCGCAGGATTTGCAACAATTAGCAAATGCGGTTGTTGTACACAGTGAGCAACTGGGGTTAGAATTAAATTGTAAAAAGACACAGGTTATGGTCGTCACTAGGAAGAACGAAATGCCACAATGTAATATACAAGTAAATGGGAATATTCTTCAACAAGTGAATCGATACAATTATCTCGAAACAGTCATATCATCTGATGGGATATGCCTTGATGAGATTAGAACAAGAATCGCCGTGGCTAAAGTAGCCTTTAGCAAGATGAAAAACATTCTGACCCATAAAACGATGTCAACTGAAACGAGAAAAAGAGTGTTGAGGGGATACATAGAGCCTGTTCTTTTGTATGGAAGTGAAACTTGGACAATGTGCAGTTAAGCTGAAAAACATCTGATGGCTGCAGAAATGTGGTTTCTGAGGAAAATGCAAAGAATACCATGGACAGACAGAAAAACCAATGACCAAGTACTACAGGAGACAAATGAAAATCGTAAATTGATTAGAGAAATTAGACGTTGGCAGTCAAAATTTTTTGGACATGTTATGAGAAGAAATGGATTGGAGAACTTAGTGACAACTGGCAAGATCGAAGTGAATAGACCAAGAGGAAGACCGAGAGGAAAATACCTGGATGGCTTGGCTACATGGCATGGACGAGACAGGAACACTGAGCTGATCCACGACTCTGGTGATCGAGTGAAATGGCGAGTCATGACCGCCTACGCTTTCCGGAATGGCCCATGATTGATTGATTGATTGATGATTCAGTATCTATACTACAAGGCTGTATGATATTGGAGTCATTTAGTAGGAATTTATACACACACACACACACACACACACACACACACACACACATATATATATATATATATATATATATATATATATATATATATATATATATATATATATATATATATATATAAAAGAGACTGTGTGTGGTTGGCAATGTATTGGATGCGTTCGATAACGGTACATCCGATTGAGATGACATTTTCTACACGTCTTCCTTTCATTCCTGTGCAACAGACTGTAATATTTTCTTAGTGTAAAATCGGCTACTTACTTAATAAAATTTAATATTTCATTTTTCATTATAATTTCTATATAGCAAGGGGACTTAACTCTAGAAAAGTTATTTCAAGGGGCATAACTTTTAATAACATTTCTATACACTTTATTGTCATATTTTTGCATGGTTTTCAAAGATTTATAAACTCTTTGCCTATAGTTATTTACAGGCATATGAGTTATAATAAATAATGATATAATCTTTAAGGCATTTTCAACGTTTTCATAAAAATAATGCATAATGCATAACATTGTAACTCATCTTTTTATGCTTAAAGAAGTTATCTACAGTCATGTAGGTGGTTAAATACAGTTTTCATTAAAAATAATGGATAGTGTGTGGAAGGACATTCTTTTAAGTTACTGTGTGAATTTAATGAGACGATCCCCGCCAGGAGCTGGGCGAAGCCACGCCGGGTCAGATAGATAGACAGACAGACAGACAGATAGTCGGGAACGGGAGCTTATATGACTACTTATATGAATTAAATGAGATGCTCCTCACCAGGGACTGGGTGAAGACGGGCCGGCACAGACAGACAGACAGACATATAGTCGGGAACAGGAGCTTATATGACTACGTATATGAATTAAATGAGATGCTCCCCACCAGGGACTGGGTGAAGCCGGGTCAGACAGACAGACAGATAGACAGACAGACAGACACACAGACAGAGAGAAAGACAGATAGTCGGGAACGGGAGCTTATATGACAACTTATATGAATTAAATGAGATGCTCCCCACCAGGGACTGGGTGAAGCCGGGCCGGGTCAGCCAGACAGACAGACAAACAAGCAGACAGACAGACAGACAGACAGACTGATATATAGATAGATCCCCGCCAGGACCTGGGCGAAGCCGGGCCGGGTCAGCTAGTGTATATATATATATATATATATATATATATATATATATATATATATATATATATATATATATATATATAAGGAATAAAGAAAGCCTATATTCCAATGATCAAAAGAAGTGCACCATTGATAAAATTGACTGGAGAAATCATAACTGATAAGATACAGCAGATGGACAGATGGGTAGAGCACTATTTGGAGCTTTACTCAAGTGAGACCAAACTAGCGGATGATGCCCTCAACGCCATAGAGGCTCTACGGACTCTTGACCACCTGGACACACTCCCCACCATAACAGAAGTTATGTGTGCTATAAATGAACTTGCATCTGGCAAGGCTCCAGGTAAGGATGGGATTCCAATAGAGGTTATCAGGAGTGGACAAGACACACTCACCCTACAGATCCACCAGCTAATAGAGCTATGCTGGCGAGTAGGACTAGTCCCACAGGATTTCAAAGATTCAGGCATCATAACACTGTACAAGAACAAGGGCGATCGGAGCGACTGCAATAACTAAAGGGGTATCTCACTTCTGTGTATTGTTGGAAAGGTATTTGCCAGAATTGTTCTGCGCAGACTTCATGTCCTAGGTGATCAAGTCTACCCCGAATCACAGTGTGGCTTTCGACAGAACCGGTCTACCGTTGATATGACAGTCTCATTGCGACAAAAGGAAGAAAAATGCCGTGAACAGAATTAACCACTGTTTATTGCCTTTATCGACCTCACAAAGGCATTTGATTTGGTCAGTCGTGAGGGTCTGCTCAAGGCACTAAAGAAGATTGGCCGCCCATCAACTCTTCTGTCCATTGTGAAATCGTTCCACACAGGCATGAAGGGTATAATCAAGTTTGATGGTGCAACTTCTGAAGAGTTTGAAATCAAGAGTGGAGTTAAGCAAGATTGTGTACTAACTTCCATCCGCTTTGGAATATACTTTTCACTTCTACTGAAATATGCCTTTCGTGATCAGGATGGTGGTATATACATTCACTCACGCTCAGATGGCGGCCTCTACAATGCTCAGAGATTGAAGGCCAAGACCAAAATTAGGAGGATACTGATCAGAGAGTTGCTTTTTGCAGATGATGCTGCAGTTACGACCCACTCTGAGGAAGAATTGCAATGTCTACTATCTGCATTCTCCAATGCTTGGTCTGAATTTGGTTTAACAATTAGCAAAAAGAAGACAAATTATGTCACAAGGTGCGCATAGGCTACCATCAATCTTTATTGACGACGCCGAACTAGAGATGGTACACCATTTTACATATCTAGGATCAGTGGTAAATAGCAAATTATTCCTAGATCAGGAAATCAATATCCGGATTGGTAAGGCAGCAACAACAATGAACAGGTTAAGAAAAAGAGTCTGGGAGAACAGGAAACTTACTGCCAAAACAAATGTCCTTGTCTATCAAGCCTGTGTCCTTAGTACCCATCTTTATGGCAGTGAAACCTGGACAACTGATCCACACCGAGAGAAACGTTTAAACACCTTTCAAATGCCGTGTCTGCGAAGAATTCTTGGTATTAAGTCGCAAGACAAAATCACAAATACTGTAGTATTGGAAAGATCAGATAGTGTGACGCTTTATTCCATGCTCAGTCTTCGTAGGCTTAGATGGATAGGACATCTTAGGAGGATGGATGATGGTAGAATACCAAAGGACATCTTTTTTGGTGAATTACAGATGGGTAAGAGATCTCTGGGTCGGCCTCTACTACGATACAAAGATGTGTGTAAGCGGGACATGATTGATACAGGCATTGATAATGCACATTGGGAGCAAGTCGCCGCTGAACGTGTTGCATGGAGGGCAAACATCAGAAATGGAATAAAGACAAAGGCGAAAATTATTGCAGATAAGTCACACACCGAGCGTGTGAGACGTAAGATGGTGCATGATGGTGGAAATGACCACGTGTTCACATGCACCCACTGTGAACGAACATTTACAGCGCGAATTGGCCTTATCAGTCACATTCGCTACCGCCATAGGTAAAAGTTATTATGTCTCAACAAACATCACCCATCCTAGGTGAACTTTAACACACTGGAATCGTTAAATGGTTTCGCTCATCTGAGCCCTGTTCCGGTGGACCCTCCTAATCATGGGCCCAGCCCAAACATTATTGAACAAACTTTCTTCTTGGACGTTATTCATTTTCCGTAAGAAAAACATTTACTGTTCAACTGGTGTTCTTCCCAATCGGAGTAAAACTTCTTCAAAACTCGTTTAGAGCTTTTTCGTAACTGGCAGGGAACCTGTTAGAGAAATAACACACCTGGTGAGAGCACTCATCACTGATCCTACCAGCTGAGTGTAGCCTACGGCCTCGCTCAGATATTTATCAGCGAACTAAACTCTGTCATAGAACAGATGAGCTTATCACCTAGGTCCGAATCAGGCTATCTCTCAACCCAACCTTAATCTCTCCAAATATCACCCCATTACACTATTCTCACTAGCAGAGCTAATTCTCACTTCACTACTCTATTGTCAACTAACAGAGCTAATCATCACTTCACTACTCTATTCTCAACTAGCAGAGCTAATTATTTCCTCACCCTAGCTAGTTTTAACAAGGCTACTGCCTATATTAATTAGGCCTAAATACACTATATGCAATACCTTATGCAACACCGCATCACTCGTGGATGGCATCTACAACTTGCCATAAAGACAAATGTTATTTAATGTTAATTAAATCTAACACAGTAGATGATCTCCGAATTCCTAACAGCGGTACAGAAACACGTCAGCTCTAGTAAACTTGCTTGTCTACACTGACTGTAAACAAGTCAGGTTTTTGTCGAAGAGCCTTAGATTGTTCTAGTGACGTTCTTTGATGTCAACACATCAGATGGTTCCAGGGGCAGACTATCCATTTCAGAATTCTTCTCTCCCCTTTGTTTAATCAAAGCAAAAGTGGTCCCCCTTGTTTCAACAACCAAAACAAGGTAGACTGTTTCCTGCATTTTCCCAATCGGGTCACAATAACAAGCCTTCAATTTTCTGTCTTGTGGGGACTTTCAAAGGCGACTGTATTGTTTGATCTCACCGACTCCCCGTAGTAAACAACTTGTAGATGCGAATCAAACTGTCTTTGGTATTTTTATCATCTGATTGTTAAATTACAGTGATTTCACGACAGAAATGTGTGACTTTCTTTGCTGTTCTAAATCGTTAGTTTCATGAGTTTCTTGCCGCTGTTTCATGGCAGCCGACTGGGAATCTCTCTGCACCAAGAAACTATCAACTGAAATGTGTCGCTTCCTTTGCTTGAGAATCTTTCTGAAGTGGGACATCGTGTTATCATTCATCAGGTTTACTGTCCTGTTAGCAACAAGTTTGTTTGAATGATGGTTCACAATGAAGTCTTCGACGTCTGCCCACTTCTGCAAGTTTCTTTAATCCTGGCATATGAAACAGTCACTGACTCCTCATCATCGGACGACTGCTCCTCCTTTAATATCTTTAGCTGTTCATTCTGAAGATCTACACGCTCATCTGTAATTAACTCTCCACTGTAGCCCTAAATCAACTCCTCCAAGTGGTTGCCATCGAATTCCAGGCCCATTGTTTTTATTTTTTTTGTGTTGTTGTTGGTGCCCAAGGACACAGTCTCACCCATTACACTGGCACAGAACAGCAGAGTTAGCATGTCCTTCATTGGTTTTTGCCCCGGCAGTGCTTTCTCCTCCTGGGTGATAAAGGTCCTCTTTGGAATTTTCTTCCAGAAGAGGTGCGTTTCATTGCAAAAAAAAAAAAAAAAAAGACTTGTTGCGGAACGTAGACTTCCTCTTTGATTATCTTAACAAATTCCACCTTGAACGATTCTGCAGCCTCTCCGTGCCTAATTATACTATGAATGCCACGTTTGTTTGTTTTTTTAAATTTTCAAACCAGCCTCTGCTGGCTTTAAAATCGTCAGTCTCAGCACTTGTACCAAGCAATTTCTACAATAAATCAAAGTACAACAGCTTCGCCTTTTCACATATTATTGCCTCACTAACATTGTCTCCTGCAAGTTGCTTTTCATTGACCCAGATCAAGAGAAGATTTTCAAATTTCTCTAACATTTCAGGATTTTGCTTCTGCAGCTTAGTTACGCCTTTAGTCACATCGACTGATGTGAGTAACTCTGTTCTTTATGATTGTGGAGATAGTTGATTTTACCATGCTGCACTCATTAGAAAAATATGAATAAAATTGGGTGGAACTGCGGTAAAGCTGTGAAAGTGTAAACAATATAAAATGACACAAAGTAGTGCAGCTTTACATAACAGAATTAAGACACATACAGGACGTTGCGGCGACTAGCCTTCATCAGCAAACAAACACATTCACAAACACAACATACAGTCAAGGAGATCTCCTGTGACTACATCAGAAGGTGACGACAGGACGAGAAGAACAAAACAATGAAAAAAGTGAAAGGAGTGAAGAAAATGAGAATTGAAAAAAATGTGAATTGAAAAAATGTTCATACTCACCTCACAGTGGCGATCTGTAAGCAACTCAGAAAATCACCGATGTATTCTTTTTATACCCGTTGATATGTGTCACGGTTAAGTGAGCACGTTGAAAGAAGGGTGGGGATGGGGGCAGGAGGGCAGGATGGTCATTGGTTTGATAGGGGTATCTCATTGGATGTACTAACGAAGCATGAGGGGGCGCGATGGTGGTACTAACCAAATCTCCATTATGTACTCATATATATTGTTATGAGGTGAGTCCTAAAGTATGGGTGGATTGATATGCGTGAACGCATATATACACATATACACCGCTCAACAGACATAATGCTAGTGTATATGGGCATGTGCAAGGTATATTTATGAAGAGAGAGAGAGATAGAGAGAGAGAGAGAGAGAGAGAGAGAGCGGTGGAGGGAAAGGAAGAGAGAGAGGTGGGTATTGTTCCTGTTACGTGCCTACTTGGATTCACTCATACTGTTTCCTATGAAATAAAGTAAGTAAGGTTGATTGTTATACCACGTATTAAAAGATCATATCGCCCAATGCTTGTGTTATCGGGGTTGTATAAGATCCAACCACTGGTAATACACATGATGTCGGTAGGCACAGAGAAGCAAGTTTGTTGGGAGAGAGAGAGATAGAGAGAGAGCGAGCGAGAGAGAGAGAGAGAGAGAGAGAGAGAGAGAGAGAGGAAAAGTGCCTACGACATACCACATGAGGTATGCGGAGTAGGTCGGTCGATAAATACGATGCTTCACTCATACTGTTCCCTATACTGATCCGACCACCAGCAGTACACATGACATAGGTAGGTACAGAGAAGCAAGGTTGTAAAGAGGGAGGGAGAGAGAGAGAGAGAGAGAGAGAGAGAGAGAGAGAGAGAGAGAGAGAGGAACAGTGCCTGCGACATACCACATGAAGTATACGGAGTAGGTCGGTCTATAAATACGAGGCTCCACTCATACTGTACCCTATGAAATAGAGTCAGTAAGGTTGATTGTTATACAACGTATTCAAGGATCAAATCGCCCAGTGTTTGTGTTATTGGGGCTGTATAAAATCCAACCACTGGTAATACACATTATGTGGGTAGGCACAGAGAAGCAAGATTGTTCGGAGAGAGAGATAGAGAGAGAGAGAGAAAGAGAGAGAGAGTGAGAGAGAGAGAGAGAAAGAGAGAGAGAGAGGAAAAGGGCCTGCGACATACCTCATGAGGTATGCGGAGTAGGTCGATCTACAAATACGAGGCTTCACTCATACTGATCCATATGAAATAGAGTCAGTAAGGTTGATTGTTATACAACGTATTTAAGGATCAAATCACCCAGTGATTTCACCCAGTGAAAATGCTTAGACAGCATTTTTCAACCGCTAGTTGGTGATCTCCAATCATATTTGAAATACACCATCCATGCGATAGCGACGTTTGAATATATTACATTCACGTCTGACAACCAGTGTCATATCTTCACCCTTGATGTGGCCTCACTGTACACTTCGATCCTACACAAGGATGGTCTCTTTAAAGTTCTTTCTTGATAGGCGCCCGAACCCTACTATTGCTACGGATCCTATTCTAGGCCTGGCCGAACTGGTTCTTACTCTCAACTCATTTGAGTTTAACGGCCTGTACTTCAATCAGATTAGTCGGGTTGCAATGGGTACCAAAATGGGCCCTAGCTATGCATGCCTCATTATGGGCCACCTTGAGTACCAGATATGGCAACTCTACAATGGTAGAGTACCTGAACTATACAGGCGGTACATTGATGTTGGTGTTGGCGTCACCTGTATGCCATTACCGGATCTCGAAATATTCATAGACTTCTTCTCCAACTTTCACCCCACTATCAAACTGACTTACCATATTTCTTCGACATCTGTAAACTTCTTAGACCTTACGATTTCCATTGGGACCCATGATCTCACCCCTACGGTCTACTACAAACCTACTGACTCTCATGCCTTTATACTCTACACCTCTTCTCACCCTCCGTCTTGTAAAGACGCAATTCCTTATTCTCAACTTCTGTGTCTTCGACGACTATGCCAAGATGATGTGGATTATCACCACAGGGCCCAGGAAATGTTGGACTTCTTCAGGCTCCGTGGTTATCCTGATCATGTCCTATCGTCAGCCTTCCGCCGGGCTCTACCTATTAGCCGCGCAGAGACCCTCACCTCTGCACCTAAACCAAAAATACCTTTGACCGGTACTCTCTCTCTCTCTCTCTCTCTCTCTCTCTCTCTCTCTCTCTCTCTCTCTCTCTCATCTAACATCCACACAATATTTCAGTCAAAAATATCCTGTTTCGACATCTGTCTATCCTTCAAGCTCACCCTACTACCAGCGCGATATTTTCAGAGAAACTACTAGTGGCCTACAGACGTGAACGCAACCTCAAAGATATACTCGTCCATAATAGAGTACAGGGATCTCCACCTCCACCATCACAATTACGTACCAAGGCTTGCCTAAGATCTCGTTGCAAGACCTGCCCATATGTGGACCACACTCCAGTGGTGCTATTCCCTACAGGCAGTTTACGCATCAAATAAGAATTTTCCTGCACCAGTCGCAACATTATTTATACCAGCATATGCAAACGGTGTGATATGAAGTATATTGGGTAGACGGGCCTCAAGCTAGCTGACAGATTCTGCCAACATCTGATGGACATCCACACCAACGCCTCCAAGCCTGTCTCCACCCACTTCAACAGCGCCAACCATCAAGGTGCTTCCGATGTCCAGGTCACTGCTCCTCTGGCGCTCAACATCGCAAAAATATAGAAAACCGGCTCATATTCACTATGGGGTGCCTAACACCACACAGCCTCAACACCCAACATAGTTTCATCTAATCGTAGTCATTTCCCCTCCCCTCCCCAATCTATTGCTTCCACACCCTCCTAGGTGTCACCCTCTTCCGCACTCTAACCAGTCATTTTCTCTACTAAAATTATCCTCTACCCTGCCTCCCTCGGCCCGATTCCGAGTGACCGAACCAGTAGTTACCTGGGCATTTCATATTACCGCTCTTGGCACTCCTGAGTTCCCTTGAGCAAGATGGCGGGACATTTTTTCGTCCCGTAAAATGGAACGTGTTTTTTCCGAAATGTGTATGGATTAAGTGTTTTTTCGTGGTGGAATGGAGTTCGGACCGTGCAACGGAGTTCGTGCACGCGCGTCCGGTCTTCTTTCGGCGTATCATCGGCGCCCGGTGGCGATAGTTAAGCCTAACATGACGGCCAGACGACCAGCTAGGACACAACGTGGTAAGAGGGCGGGCGCGCGCAGAAGGCGCTTAAAATGTGACAGATTGGGTATCGGAAATGTTCGAGTACTGTACTGGAACTGTGCATCATTTAGTCAACGCCGACCCATTCTTGAAAAACTACTCTACGGAAACGATATTGTAGTCTTGCAAGAAACACACCTCACCGACGGAACAGTCAATGTGGCGGGATTTCAGGTTTTCCTTAACAGGCGGCACCTCGGACAGGCCATTCTGGTCCGCGACAACATACTAGTGTCTGAGATCGATATGTCCGCCTGGAACAGCGATGCCCTGCAAGTGCAGGCATTAAGAATAATGACACCAGTGCAGCTTGTAATCGTTAACGTCTATGCGCGAAATGGGAAGGTCGACGTGCGACAATGGCAGAATTTGTTCGATATGGATGAAAGGCATATCATCTACTGCGGGGACTTCAATGCCAGAGGCAGTCAATGGGGGAATTGCATCACCAATAGACAGGGAGAAGATTTGGAGGACGCCCTGGCATCTGCTGCCCTAATCTGTCTGAATGATGGGAAGGTCACTAGAATGGCCACTCGACCAGGCGACTCTGACAGCATCATTGACTTGGCTCTGGTGTCGCCCACCATCGCACCAAGGTGCCGGTGGGGCACACTGGGATACCACGATAGTGACCACTACCCTTGTGTCATCCTGATCAAGAAAGACGGGGCCATGAGTCAAAGAAACAAGATCAATGCCTTCCCGTACGACACCACTGGTCAAGACGCCATAAGCAAGATCAGAAGAAGGAAACTAACTTCCTCCCGCAGGAGACAAGAAAGATGGCTGCAGCCACCATGGTGGAATGGAGAGGTCGAGAAGGTGTGGCTGGGAAAGAGGCAGGCTGTCAAAGACTGGCAAAAGGCCAGAAAGGCTAACATGCCACAGGTTGAATTGACGAACCTGAAGACTAAGGTCGTTAGGACGACGACTTTATTCAAATCCTGCGCCAAACAGGCCAAGGCCGACAAATGGGACGAGTTCTGCAGGAAGGTGTGCTCCGAGCAATCTCTTACGACATTCTGGCGCCTCCACAAGAGCATGAACGGTGCTGCACAACGTAGGGGTATTCCAGACTTTCAAGGCACAGACCTCGCATGGAAAAAGTCGGATGCGGATAAAGGTAAGGCCCTTCTTGCACGCTACATAGAACAGACTGACCAGAAAGACGAGCCCGCCAGACAGAGGACCACAACAACACTCTCTCAGTTGTGCGAGGGGGTCGGGACAGACGAAGAATGGACGATCACAGTTGACATATTGCGTGCGATGCTCAAGAAATCACCTAACACCGCCCCAGGCCCAGACGGCATCCGATATGGTTACCTAATGGTGATATCAGATGATGACATGGAAGAACTGGCCAGAGAATTCAACACCAGTATCCAGAGGGGTCAGGTCAAAGAAGAATGGCTACACAGCTACCTGCTGCCGCTGCCAAAACCGAACAAAGACCACTCCAAGATAAGCGGCTACAGAATCATTACGATGCAGAATACTGTTGGCAAGCTACTGGAGAAAATTGTAGCACACAGACTTGCTTGGGACTTGGAACAGCTCGGCTGCTTCCCGCCCACACTTGGAGGATACAGACGCAACAAAGAGTCATGGCTGAATGCGGCGGTCTTTGCTCAAGATGTTTACGAAGGATTTCAGGTCAGAGAAGAGACATGTGCGGCCGCCATAGACTTAGAGGACGCATATAACAGAGTATCTTTCGAGCACTTGATGCAAACCCTCCTCAGACTGAATGTGCACCCTCACCTTGTACGATGGATAGCTGCAGTTCTACTCCAAAGGAAGGTGGTGCTAAGATGCGGGAGTTGGTCTTCTGAGCCGATAACGATATGTCCAGGATTGCCGCAGGGTTCACCACTGTCACCAGTACTATTCAACGTGTATACGGTGCCGATCACTGAACAACAGTTGGATGGGAGGGGTAGGACTCTATCATTCGTTGACGACATCCTCGTGTATCGACAGGGTCGAGATAGACAGGCGGTTGCCAACTATATGCAGGGCGAACTAGATCGAATTTCCTCATGGTGTGCTGATGCCGATGCCCTTGTCAACCCTGCAAAGGCAACGGTTACATGGTTCTCACTAAACAACCATATTGTGAAAACAGACCTGCCGGCAGTAAGAATGGATGGGAGCATTCTGAGTAGAACCCAGTCAATGACATATCTTGGCGTGAGGCTTGATCGTAGCCTGTCCTTCAGAGATCATGTCGATTATGTCATAACGAAGGCTCGAAAAGGTTTGGCAGCAATGAGAGTCATGGCGAGTGCCAATATCGAGCAAAGACTGCTATTACTTCTGTTCCAAGGACTTGTGCTTTCACGCATCGAGTATGCCCTGGCCATCCTCACTGTCAGCCCTACACAGATTGGAAGACTTGAAAAGGTACAAAACGAAGCCATGCGCATCATTTTGGGCTGCACGAAAGACACCAGCTGTGTAGCAATGAGATACCTCCTTGACTTCCCGACAATGGAACACAGAATCAAGATCTGGAGAGCTCGTGCATACTTAAAAATAAGTGCAGATGAGCAGCACCCTCTGCATGACGCTGTATTCAGAGAAAAGGGTGACAGGCTAAAGAGGGGCAAATCATGGATGGGTCGGGCGGAAGATGTCGTCGGACAGGTCTGCAGTCTTACCAGTATCAACCCCGGCAAGGAATGGGTGCCGGTGCCTCCAGCTTTTAAGTGTACCTTCTCCTGCATTATCACACTCGACAGACGGTGCAGAGAGCAGAACCCTGCCGCTGTCAATGCAGAGGTTAACGCGCTCATCTACGATCACTCAGATAGCCCCGAAGTGCTCATCTATACAGATGGATCTGTTGTAAAGCAGCAGCGAAGTGCGTGGGCATTTACAGCCCGCTCAGCGGGCCGAACCGTTCAAGAATCCAGTGGTGCCCACTCCATGACCACGAGCAGCATGACGATGGAGGTGATGGCAGTTACACAGGCTTTCATATGGCTGGAATCACAGCATTATACCAACGTGTGTGTACTAAGTGATTCAATGAGCATGATTCAGAAGGTCGAAGCTGGATCTGTACGTAGACAGTGGACTGAGTCGCTGCGGAAGTCTGTTGTCCGCAAAGTCACCTTCATCTTCGTCCCGGGACATGCGGGAGTCGAGGGAAATGAACGAGCTGATAAATTGGCTGGCTCTGCACCCCCTGTAGATGGCCAGCCCATGGATCGTGCCGATGTTATTAACGCCCTTAAAGATATGGCGAGAACAGAGGATTTTGACGCCAGTGATTCCACATCGCTTTCCAGGATGAAAGACCTGGGAGTAAGAATCGGCACAGCCAGACGCGAGAGGTACATCGGGAAAACAAAGCGCCTCGTCAACCAACACAGAACTGGCACTATTAGCCACCGGACGCTGATGCATATGCTGGGGGGAGGATCTGAGCACCTATGGACATGTCCGGAGTGCAACGAAGATACCCCAACTGATAACTAACTAAATAACTAACTAACTAAGCAATACAGTGTGCACCCGTAATGAAATCACCACTACCCCCGGACCCTATAATCCCCCCACCAGTTAGCAATTACACTATATATGCGGTTGTGTATATGCGCATAGACACTAGTACATATGTGTACGTGTGTGTATGTGCACGGATATATATGTCTTTCTCCCTCTCTCTCTCCCTCCCTTAATAATCTTACACCAACCTTCTCTCTCTCTGTGTCTCTCTTTCTATCTCTCTATCTCTCCCCCTCTCTCGCTCTCTCAGCAATCTTGCTTCTCTGTGCCTACCTATGCCATCTGTATTGCTGGTAGTCGGATCTTATACAGCCACAATAACAAAAGCACTGGGTGATTTGATCCTTATTCGTTGTATAACAATCAACCTTACTGACTCTATTTCATGGGGGACAGTATGAGTGAAGCCTCGTATTTGCAGACCGACCGACTCCACATACCTCATGTGGTATGCAGGCACTTTTCGAATCTCTCTCTCTCTCTCTCTCTCTCTCTCTCTTTCTCTCTCTCTCCTCCCACAATCTTGCTTCTCTATACCTACATATGCCACGTGTACTGCTGGTGGTCAGATCTTATACAGCCCTAATAACACAAGCACTGGGTGATTTGATCCTTAAATACGTTGTATACCAATGAACCTTACTGATTATATTGTATAGAGAACAGTATGAGTGAAGCCTCGTATTTGTAGACCGACGTACTCCGCATACCTCATGAGGTATGTCGCAGGCACTTTTCCTCTCTCTCTCTCTCTCTCTCTCTCTCTCTATATATATATATATATATATATATATATATATATATATATATATATATATATATATATATATATCCAAACAATCTTGCTTCTCTGTGCCTACCAACATCATGTGTATTACCAGTGGTTGGATCTTATACAACCCCGATAACACAAGCATTGGGCGATATGATCTTATAATACGTGGTATAACAATCAACCTTACTTACCTCATTTCATAGGAAACTGTATGAGTGAAACCTTGTAGGCACGTAACAGGAACACTACCCACCTCTCTCTTCCTTTCCCTCCACCCCCACCCCCCCCCCTCTCTCTCTCTCCCTCTCTCTCTCTGAACAATCTTGCTTCTCTGTGCCTATCCACATAATGTGTATTACCAGTGGTTGGATTTTATACAGTCCCAATAATACAAGCACTGGGCGATTTGATCCTTAAACACGTTGTATAACAATCAACCTTACTGACTCTATTTCATAGGATACAGTATGAGTGAAGCCTCGTATTTATAGAACGACCTACTCCGTATACTTTATGTGGTATGTCACAGGCACTGTTCCTCTCTCTCTCTCTCTCTCTCTCTCTCTCTCTCTCTCTCTCCCCCTCTCTCCCCCTCTACATCCTTGCTTCTCTGTACCTACCTATGTCATGTGTACTGCTGGTGGTCAGATCTTATACAGCCCCAATAGCACATGCACTGGGTGATTTGATCATTAAATACGTTGTATAATAATCAACCTTACTGACTCTATTTCATATGGAACAGTATGAGTGAAGCCTCGTATTTGTAGACCGATCTACTCCGCATACTTCATGTGGTATGTCGCAGGCACTTTTCCAATCTCTCTCTCCCTCGTGCTCTTTCTCTCTCTCTCTCTCTCTCTCTCTCTCTCTCTCTCTCTCTCTCTCTCTCTCTCTCTCTCTCTCTCTCCAAACAATTTTGCTTCTCTGTGCCTACCCACATCATGTGTATTACCAGTGGTAGGATCTTATACAGCCCCAATAACACAAGCACTGGACGATTTGATCCTTAAATACGTTGTATAACAATCAACCTTACTGACTCTGTTTCATAGGGAACAGTATGAGTGAAGCCTCGTATTTGTAGACCGACCTACTCCGCATACCTCATGTGGTATGTCACAGGCACTTTTCCAACCTCTCTCTCTCTCTCTCTCGCTCTCTCGCTCTTTCTCGCTCTCTCTCTCTCTATCTCGCTCTCGCCCAACAATCTTGCTTCTCTGTGCCTACCCACATAATGTGTATTACCAGTGGTTGGATCTTATACAACCCCGATAACACAAGCATTGGACGATATGATCTTATAATACGTGGTATAACAATCAACCTTGCTTACCTTATTTCATAGGAAAAAGTATGAGTGAATCCTCGTAAGCACGTAACGGGAACAATACCCACCTCTCTCTCTCTTCCTTTCCCTCCACCTCTCTCTCTCTCTCTCTCTCTCTCTCTCGCTCTCTCTCTTCACACACACACATATATATATATATATATATATATATATATATATATATATATATATACCTTGCACATGCCCATATACACTAGCATTATGTCTGTTTAGCGGTGTATATGTGTGTATGTGCGTTCACACATATCAGTCCACCCATACTTTAGGACTCGCCTCATAACAATATATATGAGTACATAATGGGGTTTTGGTTAGTACCACCATCGCGCCCCCTCATGCTTCGTTAGTACATCCAATGAGATGGCTCAGATACCCCTACCAGACTAGTCACCGTCCTGCCCTCCTGCCCTCGCCCCCCCCCACCCTTCTTTCAACGTGCTCACTGAACCGTGACACCTATCACTGGGTATAAAAAGAATACATCGGAGATTTTCTGAATCTTCCTCACATTCGTCTCTCTGGTTGACCTTCTCTTCCAGTCGCTTATTTCAAGTGGTTGAGGGCTGTATATATATATATATATATATATATATATATATATATATATATATATATATATATATATATATATTATCTCTCCATCGTCTCTCTCCTGCGGTCATTTATTTCCTGAGTGTAAGCGAGTTTTGTTTCCCTATTGTCTTCCATTCTTTCTATATGCCCCAGCCATTTTAGTCTATTATCCTTCATGATACCAGTGATTAGTGGGGACTTAAACAGATCATAAATGTCTTTGTTACTTCTTCTGTTCCACTCTCCACTTTGTGTATCCCTAATGGGTTAGACAATATTACAATTTGATCTTAGCTAAAGGGACCATAGAAATAATATGACAATGTGTAGATCGCTGATATTAAGCTTTTGGAAAAAGACTGCAGCCAGACTATGGTGGATAAATACTAGCAAGGCAAACATTAACAACAATAAATTAATCCTAACAACGTAATAAATGGCTATATTACAAGTAGGAGTAACATAGAATATTAATCTGAAAATAACAACATATATTTGAAATAATATAATTAAAAACTTATTAAAATAATCATTAAAATAAAAATGTATTATAACAATGCGAGTTATATCCCTTGGCAGACTAGAATAAATAGTCTCCCTTTTTCCATGTAACGAAATGTTACTTCCAACAGGTTAAGGTCAGGCGCTCACCCCATCACGCCCACGTGAGAAATATGATATCCACTGGCTGATGGTCACAGCTTAACCAAAGTGCTAATAAATGAGACGCTAATTACACCTTGCAGACTAGCCGTGGTCTGGCAAGTAGAATTAAGGTCGGGTAGTGAAATTTGGAATGTAGAGGTTTTAAATGAACATATAACTACAGTCGCGTTATATATATATATATATATATATATATATATATATATATATATATATATATATATATATATATATATATATATATATATATATATATATATATATAATTAATCGTTTCTTTACTTATTCAGTTTCTTTACTTATTCAGTCGTCTCGGTAGATATTTTTTAGCAGCAGACGAGCATAATCTCCGGCGGGCCTATTCTCACCGGTCACGAGAGCCGCACAGTGGAGGGATGGGAGGCATTGCTCGCATTAGACAAGCAATGTCTCCTGCGGTAGCTCTGGTGGGCCTATTCCCGCAGGTCTCGGGGTCCGCTTAAAGTCAGGCGGAGAGTCTGACGATAGTGCACGCTTTACACAGGTCCGGACACTTGTGATTGACAGATGTGCGCGCCCTTACGGTCCGGACGCGTACGAGGCCCTCACCTGTGGGACTTGGCTGAACGCCTCTAAGCCAGGTCCCTTGGGTTCTAGGGCCTGGCCATCACTCGCCATCTGCTCGTGGTGGCGAGGTCTCGGTGGATTGACGCTGTGCCGCCAGCGTCTGCAGCCTACTTTGTGCCAGACGTATTGGTTACCCATTCCTCTGGAATAAACAAGGCTAGGTCGAGAGAGGGGACATGTCGTTTGGGCATCACATGTTTCTCTGAAGCTCTACCCAGGCATTGTGATGGAATATTGGCCACATTCCAACTCACACACTTTGGTCTGTCAAGACTGCAAGGTTCCACTCACTTATATATATATATATATATATATATATATATATATATATATATATATATATATATATATATATATATATATATATATAGTGAATATGTGCGCGCGTGTGTGTGTATACGCGCATGTTTGTTTTTATATGCGTGCATGTGTGTGTGCAGTTTGTGTGTGTGTGATGCGTATGTGTGTGTCTGTATGTATGTGTGTGCCCGCACGCGGCGTGACTGTTTACACGTGCATGCGTGTGTGTGCAATTGTTGTCCCTTGTTTCTTTGAGTTGAGTTAAGAACCGACATCACTGCACTCAGGACATTCCCATACGTGCTCCGTCCCCTCGTTCAACAGCCAGCGAAGAGTCATACTACTAATCGTTCTCACCGCTATCTGATTAAAAGTTCTCCTGGGACGCAGAGGTGTTTCCAAGGCACCAGGGCCGGGTTATATACTGGCCAAGACCTATTGACGCGTCCTCGCCGAGCGTCCTGGGCAACAGGTCCCTTCGGGGTCCTGGCTGAAGTCAATAGGATCGCCGATTCCTCCGAAGTCGGAGAGTGTCTGCCTGTACGGCGAGGAACCACCAGTCTGCACACCAATAAGCCAGACATGGGACAACGGATACTCACGCAAACCTCAGGTCCTGTATGACATCACACTGATGTTGGACAACAGGATGCCTTCATCCGACATATAGGACTTTGCGTTGGAGCTCAAGCCAATGAACACAAGCAAGCAAGCAAGCAAAAGTTCTCCTGGTCTTCCCTCTCAGTTTTGAGATTCCTCCAGAACCCTTGCCGATCCACAGCAATCACATTATTTCCACATATGGGTTCTTAATCTGTTCCTCCGCCTTCTCCACCTGGTCCCACAAGCGCATGACCACCTCCCCCTTGTTCATAGGCAAAATACCACCAAGAGGTGCCCTCCCTGCTAGTCTATCAGCTTGTTCATTCCCTCGTACACCCGCATGGCCAGGGCAAAATATCCATACAATTCTCACGATCTGTGACCTCTGAAGCGACGAGAGCCATTCCACACGAAACATTCCTTTCTCCACCTTGCTAAGCATACTTTTTGAATCCGTGATGAATACAACGTGTGTTGCAGTAGTCTCCTCTAGCCACCGGAATGCCGCTTTTACTGCCTCCACCGCAATTCTCATGCTGGAGGACGTAGTCTCATATGCCAGACTCTCCTTTTTCATGACTCGCTCATTAGCCTTTGCAATAAAGCCCCAGCCACTACGTCTATTTCCCACCACTGATCTATCGGTGTAGATGACTATATCACCTTGATGTGTGTTGCTCTGGATCAGCTTTTGCACTTCAAACTCATTGCGGCCCGCTGCCCATTCTCTCCACTCACGACCCAGTGTTATTATTACATTGTGCCAGTCCGTCATGTCTTCCGGAACCTCCACCCACTCTCTTTCACGACTGATGGTCTCTAGATCACACACCTGACTTATAGAGAGTTCTTCCTGTGCCATCCAGAACCTGCCTCGTCTTAGTCTATGACCCGTAACCATATCCATTGCTGCATGCAGCGGGTGATCCCTGTCTGCGGCAACTCTCAGTTACCATTTGGCCTTAAGGAACCGATGCCTATCCGTCATTGTTGGTAGCGCCAGGATATGCCTCATGCATATAATTGGTTTGTCCTTTGTGCACTCCAGGATTAACCGCATGGCAACATTCTGTATGCGCTCCAACCTTTTAAGTTGGTTCTTTGATACTATCAGCAGCCCCAAAAGATACTCAATGACAGAAATTATTAACTGCTGAAAGAGCCTGTACAGCACCCTCTGATCTAACCCGGATGTTGCCATAGCCCTTGTTTCCTTTCCCAAGGGTATCACTATAACTGAAAAATTAATAACGCATGAATGTGTGTCCGGGTGTGTGTGTGTCTCTGCATGTGTGTGCGTGTGTGTAGGCGGGTGTGTGTGTGCATGTGTGCGTGTGTGTATGCCTGTGTGTATGCGCAAGGGTGTGTGTGCGTGCGCGCGAGTGTGTGTATGCATGTGTGCGCGTGCTCATGTTTGTGTATGGGTGCATGTGGGTGTGTGTGCGCGTACATATGTGTGTGCGTGTCAGCATATGTGTGTAGGCGGGTGTGTTTGTGTGAGAGTGCGTGCGTGCGCGTGCGCGTGTTGTCCCGTGTATGAATGTAACTGTCTTACATGTAGTGTATTGCATGAAACTTTTAATAATGTAAGCGACTGACTGCAATAATGGTATACTTTCCGCGTGTGTTTCCGACCGACATATCGAAACCAACCCATTCACTAATATAGCCAACTGGCTTGTAACGTAGCTTTCATGTGCTCTGCTGACACACTACTTTCCAATGCCTACCAAGACCGAAGAAAGCTGTCTATTTGTCTTATCATCATGTGCCCGGTCGGAAAGCGTTGGCGGTCATGTCATCCCCCTACAAGCTTGTTCATTCTTATCGCTGATGTGTGCTGGTAATATATGATCGTTAATATTCACATATCTCTACTGTCAACCTCTGCTCAAGTAATTGCACATAGGCACAATGTGTTTCTTTGATATCACCATTGCTAGTTTGTACGAGCAACCGAAACACGTGACTAAAGCCAACAAAATATGGCGCTGCTTTTGATCACGCGTCTAATGGGCTACAACAGAAAAAAAACGTGACTAAAACCAATCAAAGATGGAGCTGCATCAGGGCATACGTGTCAGGGTAAAACTGCGACACTTGGTTAGGATTGATTGATTGATGTATTGATCTAGGAAACGACATCACAGCATTCGATGTATTCCCTTGGGCGCTCCGTCACCATCCTCAGCAGCCAGCGAAGAGTTCCAACACCAATAGTACCTCAGCAATGTGATTTCATGTCCGTCTAGCCCTTCCTCTGAGCGTCAGCCAGATCCCCTCTTCACTTGGATAGGAAGGATACTACAAACAAAAGGTGTACTTCCTGGTGTCGAATCACGGGACCTATCTCGGGATGATCAGAAGTAAACATTAAAAATGTGTGTGTGTGTGTGTGTGTTTTTTTGTGTGTGTGTGTGTGTGTGTGTGTGTGTGTGTGATATCACCATTTTCTATTGCATACTGGCCTATGCATGAAGACAGGATACCGTATTTATCTCTTTTTGTGTGCTGGTAGTAATTCATAATGTCGGGACGTGCATAGGCGTGTGAGCGATTGTTATGGGGTTACAGTACTGTTTCGCCGAATGGGGGAGTGGCTGTGGAGTGGGTGTAGGACGGGTTTTTGTTAGTAAACATGTGTGCGAGTCAAGTGGTGGCGTGGCTACATGGTGTGTGTGTGTGTGTGTGTGTGTGTGTGTGTGTGTGCGCGCGTGTGTGTGCGTGTGTGTGTGTGTAGTGCAACCAAGGCGACAAAGACTCTACCGAAGAGGTCACTGTGGCTGAAAACCATGGGTAACGACTCAACCGGTCAAATATGGCGATGCATCCGGTCACAAGTCTAAGGGATGCAATCGAAACACATGGCTAAAACTAGGCAAATATGGCCTTGTTTCCGGTCATATGTGTGATAAGGTAGAGACAAGGGGTTAAGAGAGATAGTACATAAAAAGGTGTCATCTCGGGTGTCGAATCACGGGGCCTAAATAGGGTTGATCATCAGGTGATTCCACTAAATCGTAAACGTCGCAGCCGAAGTCTAAAATGGTCTGCATTCTCTCTTTTTCTATGTCCGTGTAGTCCTGGTGTCACTAAGTAGCTCTAGTGGACATCCTCACATCAATACAACCTAATCAGGTTTTTAAAGCGGCATACCCACGTGTAAACAGTTCAACACAGTGTCCGACTAAGCCTTGCTCATAGTCATAGAGGAGAGCTATGATCACCGATACCACTCGAGGAAGACATGTCTTTTACATAACAACTAGTGGCTCATACACCAACAAGTGTATAGCATAACCTATCGGATGTATAATTCTACAAACGAACTCAACAAACTGACCCAACCCGACCTTCGGCGAGTCATGTAACATGACATGTCACGTGTCAACTATCCTAACCAGCGACGTTATCATGTCTCAAATCGGGCATGGACACTTTCGTTACCTCTCTGTGTGTCCATACTTATCTCTGCATCATTCCCCAGAAAACCGTTTCCAATACCAATATATGAGCAGGGGAGCTGACTCACGATGATCCGTATGTATGGGAGTGATTCCACTTTATTGTCAACATTGCAGCTGACGACAAAATTGATCTCTCTCTCTCTCTCTCTCTCTCTCTCTCTCTCTCTCTCTCTCTCTCTCCCTCTCTCTCTCTCTCTCTCTCTCTCTCTCTCTCTCTTGTCTATATCCGTTAGGGTTGTCCACCGAGTAACACCAAAGAACATCCTGACCTCAATACAATATATGGCCGTGTCGATTGTAGCATACACAACTATAACCATGTCATCACATTGTCCGACTAAGCCTTGCTCATAATCATAGAGGAGAGGTAATCACCGACACCAGTCGAGGAAGACATGTCTTTTACCTATCAACTAGTGGCTCATTCACCAACGAGTGTCTAGTGCATGATAACAGATGTATAATATTACATACGAACACGACAATCTGTCCCAACTCTACCTTAGGCGGCTCACTAACATGACATTGCACGTGTCCGCTGTCATAAACAGCGACGTTACACGTCTCAAATCTGGCATCTACACTTTCATTACCTCTCTATGTGTCTATACGGACTTTATATCATTCTCCAAAAACTCATTTCAAAGACACATACATGTTTTACAACTTGTCTGCTCAGTGTCACGCTTCACATCCAGACAAAAGTACAGCTTTTATGTACCACTTCAACAATCAAATAAGAAAATATGGTAGACAAAGTATTTAAAATATTGGTCAAATACAGAAATAGCTCATCCTAACTTATAAAAAGTAGGACTATTTGTTAAACTATTGGGGAAAATATCAATCAAGTAGGAACATTTGTTAGGCAGATCGGAAAAAAATATTGACTTCGTAACGAAATATATCCTCCAAACTTATGAAAAGTAAGAAACTTTGTTAACCAAATGTGAAAAGTTTGACCAAATGTCAACCAAACTTATGAAAAGTAGGAAAATGTGTTAAGCAAAGAGAAAAATGTTGACCACAAATCAACCAAACTTAAACATATCGCAACCAAACTTATAAAAAGTAGGAAAATATGTTGACCACATGGCAAAAACGTTGGTCAAATACAGAAATATCTTGACCAAACTGTCAAATATCCCAAACAAACTTATAGAAAGTAGAAAAATTTCTTAACCAAATGGGGAAAAAATATCTCACGTTGTCGTTTGACATCCGCAATAGCGTCAAGTCTCCAACCAACCAGCAGTGTCTGTTATGAAGTCGACCTTTTCTTAAAACCACGTCTGCCTTATTGACCCCTTGAATACCATCTAGCTCATGTTCTAACCGACTTTCAACATTTCATTCCACGTAACACTAACATTCTCTTTAATTGCACCACAACTGGTTTTCTGCTGACTAGGCAAATGTCCAACCTATAAGAGATAATCGTCTGTCCCCTAAGCAAGCAACACCCGTATTTAAGAAAATGAAAAAGTATCTTATGCTTATAAGTCACTATCATCAATATAAATAATGTAATATTATCGCATATGTGTATATTAATGCATTTGTTGTATTCGGAATTTTAAAGGAAAACATGAATTTAAAATTAAAAAAAATGTTTTACAGGCCAAATAATCTGACAATTATTATTATTTATTATTTATTATTATTATTACTTATTATTATTAATACGTTTATTACTACTGCTACCATTATTATTAATTTTCCCATTATTATATTTGAATGTGCAACATGAAATATATTGTGGATGTGTGTCTGTGTCGCTGGCAGTAACATATGTATGCGTCTGGGTGTGGATGCAGGTGTGTGTGTGTTGCATGTATTTGCACGCGCATGTGTACGAGTGTGTGTTTGTGTGTGTGTGCGCGCGTTTACATGCACTATGCCTTAAATGTCATAATATAACTGTATATATGTATGTATTTGCTTTGTTCACACATGTGACACCTAACACTAACAAACGGCAACGCTCTGTAATATACACAAACAAAAGAAACACACATTACACCTTGTAAATATACATTGATTTGTATGAAATAAACGTTGTTTAAAAAAAAAAAAAAAAAAAAAAAAAAAATGTAGTATTTCCAAACACCACCCTTGGTCTTGCCGAGGTGAACACCATTCTTTGCATATAGATGCAAATTTGGTGGCCACCCTCGGGGGGGGGGGGGGGGGAAGGCTAATATCCAGGTTAGAGGCCAATTCCCTCGCGTCCCTCACAGTGACCTACCTCTTACACCCACACAAACACAGACACACACTGGGACTCGAACCCAGATCTCCGGTGCATATTTGGTCTACGTATGCATATGAGTATTCCACATGCCCGGGGCTTGCCTTGCTGTCTTCAAGCGGTCCGGGGGCTGTCGTGCTGGATCGAGGGAGGGGGTGGGAGTACCTGGGAGTCGGGGGCACATACAAGGGACCGGAAGTACCACCGGAAGTACCCAAGAAAATGCCCGCCGATTTTTCCAAAAAAATTGATCCGGTTTCTGACGTCTTCTAGGCGGATCATGACTTATTATATAGTAAAATATGACGTCATCACGATGGATCGGATCCATATTTGCTACTCCGTTATCACATAAGATACTACTCACAGGGAGATGAGAATTCGACAAAGAAATGAATAATATGGGAAGCACGTATGTATAGCTGGAGGAGATTGCAAAGAATAAAAGAGCTTAGCATCATTTGGTTGAGGGCCTGTGTTCCGCTGGGGTATAAACGAAGAACTAGCAGTGTATGTGTAGTGATCTAGTATATCATCTAACTGATGTGTAGGCTGTATCCCCTAGGCATAAGGTAATCTAATAGATGCTGGGTGATCTAGTAATTGAGTAATAACCTTGTATATACAAAGTGATTTAGTAGATATTTGGTGAACGTGTAGATGTCGCGAGATCTAGTTGACTTAAGGTGATCTAGTAGATTTAAGGTAATCTAGAAGATCTGTAGTGATCGAATAGATTTGTTGATTGATTGATTGATTTAGGAATCGACATCAAAGCATTCGGGGCATTCCCATATGCGCTCCGTCCCCATCCTCAGCAGCCAGCGAAGAGTTCCTACACCAATAGTACCAGTAGCAATCTGATTATAGGTCCGTCAGCCAGATCCCCTCGTCACTCCTCGCTGTCTCATTCTTGCCAGACCATGATAATCCATTTGCTCCTCCGAGGTGTACACGTGCTCCCACAAGGCCGCAACCACGTCTGCCTTGTCATGTATCAATACTCCACCAAGTCTTGCAGAGCCAGCCAATCTGTTCGCCTGTTCATTTCCCAGCACACCGGCATGCCCCGGAGAAAAGAAATCTGCTAGATTTGAGGTGATCTAGTAGTAGTGTAGTCATCTAATGGAAGGTTGCTTATCTATTAGATATGTAGTGATCTAGTAGATGTGTAGATATATAATAGATGTGTAGTGATCCAGTATACGTATAGTGCTATAGTAGAAGTGAGCTGATCCACGACTATGGTGATCATGTGAGATGCTGAATCCTGAACGCCCACGCTTATAGGCATGGCACATGATGATGATGATGATGATGATGATGATGATGATGATGATGATGATGATTATGATTATGATGATGATGATGATGATGATGATGATGATGATGATGATGATGATGATGATGATGATGATGATGATGATGATGATGATGATGATGATGATGATGATGATGATGAAAAGTGAGTTGATCTACTAAATGGTGTAAAGTGCTGTGATGGAAGTATGGTGATTTTCCATGATCTAGAAGATGTCTAGTAATCTGGCAGATGTAAGACGATATAGTAAATATGCAGTCAATATTATGTCAAAAAGCCTTGGCTGTATCCAGCATTCTCTGTGGTTTGTTTTTCCCAGCGATGGCAGTACAAATAACAGACGATTCTCCCCATGTAGCTGTGATTGTGGGACCAGTGGTCGCCTTAGCTGCATTGGCTACACTGATTGTCATTGGTGTACTTATCTGGAGGTAATGACTTTCTCAATCTATACATGTAAGAGGCTCTAGGCATCCAGGCTGATGATGCCAATGTCCATGCCTTTCAGACATTGAGATCTACTGAAACATACGAAAGAAACAAACACATTCAAACAAAATCAAAGCGCATTAAGCTTAAATACAGTTTAAAGACTTGTCAAGAAAACATGAAATGACATTATCCAAAGATCTAATTTGCATTGTTTTCATATAACATTATCATTTTCCATATGTCATATTTTATATAGCGGGCACGTTGGTATAACGGTTATGCAGTTGGAATGACAATGTCATGATCGCGGTCGGACAAGGGTTCGATTCCTGGGCTCTCCAAGAGACGTAAAGACTGACCACTTATCCCTCCATGCATTCAGAACTAACACATGTGATGGTCGTAGCACATAACAGATCCATAGAAGATATATGCTTCGGGACTTTAAAACAAAAGCTCGATACGATCACATGACATATTATATGTTTATGCCTCCAGCACTACGCACATCAAACATCTGTTTATTTGTGTTACACACGTGCAATTGTTAAACTGGTGAAAATGTCGCATACTGCTATTTATTAACAGAAGACATGTCATTGCGAGAAGAAGTATAGTTAGTTAGTTAGTTAGTTAGTTACTTAGTTACTTAGTTACTTAGTTAGTTAGTTAGTTAGTTAGTTAGTTAGTTACTTAGTTACTTAGTTACTTAGTTACTTAGTTAGTTAGTTAGTTAGTTAGTTAGTTAGTTAGTTACTTAGTTAGTTAGTTAGTTAGTTAGTTAGTTAGTTAGTTAGTTAGTTAGTTAGTTAGTTAGTTAGTTAGTTACTTAGTTACTTAGTTAGTTAGTTAGTTAGTTAGTTAGTTACTTAGTTACTTAGTTACTTAGTTAGTTAGTTAGTTAGTTAGTTAGTTAGTTAGTTAGTTAGTTACTTAGTTACTTAGTTACTTAGTTAGTTAGTTAGTTAGTTAGTTAGTTAGTTAGTTACTTAGTTACTTAGTTACTTAGTTAGTTAGTTAGTTAGTTAGTTAGTTAGTTAGTTAGTTAGTTAGTTAGTTAGTTACTTAGTTACTTAGTTACTTAGTTAGTTAGTTAGTGAGTTAGTTAGTTAGTTAGTTAGTTAGTTACTTACTTAGTTACTTAGTTACTTAGTTAGTTAGTTAGTTAGTTAGTTAGTTAGTTAGTTAGTTAGTTAGTTAGTTAGTTAGTTACTTAGTTACTTAGTTACTTAGTTACTTAGTTACTTAGTTACTTAGTTAGTTAGTTAGTTAGTTAGTTACTTAGTTACTTAGTTACTTAGTTAGTTAGTTAGTTAGTTAGTTAGTTAGTTAGTTAGTTAGTTAGTTAGTTAGTTAGTTACTTAGTTACTTAGTTAGTTAGTTAGTTAGTTAGTTAGTTAGTTAGTTAGTTAGTTACTTAGTTACTTAGTTAGTTAGTTAGTTAGTTAGTTAGTTAGTTAGTTAGTTAGTTAGTTAGTTAGTTAGTTACTTAGTTACTTAGTTACTTAGTTACTTAGTTAGTTAGTTAGTTAGTTAGTTAGTTAGTTAGTTAGTTAGTTAGTTAGTTAGTTACTTAGTTACTTAGTTACTTAGTTACTTAGTTACTTAGTTAGTTAGTTAGTTAGTTAGTTAGTTAGTTAGTCGACAGATCATCCTCATTGCACATCGAACCATTTAGTCCATAAGTGCTCGGATCCCCTCCTCAGCAAATCCCCCAGCGTGTAGCGGTTAACGACGCCAGTTATGTGTTGGTTTATCAATCTTCTTTGGCTTCCTGCGTAGTGTTCTTGTTTGGCCACCCCTCTTTTAATTTGCTGTTCTCGCAGTCTGGTCATGGTTGTAGATTCACAGTCATCGATTGGTTCACGCAAAGGTCTTACTTCTCGTAGAGCATTCAGAACGTCAGCCTGGTCCATAGGGCGTCCGCCCTCCACAGTAGCCTCACCTGCGAGCTTGTCAGCCCGCTCATTTCCTTGTACTCCCGCATGCCCTGGCACGAAGATGAAACTAATCTTTGCCAGCCGAGACCGCTCCAGAGGCAGCAACCATTCTCTTCGGATCGACCCCTCCTCTATCCTCTTGATCATGTTCATTGAGTCGCTAAGGAAACATGCCCTAGTGAATGTCTGTGTCTCGAGCCATGTTATTGCTTTACTTACTGCCATGACTTCCATAGTCAGGCTACTTGTGGTTTCAGTGAAAGCACCAGAGTCCTCCTTCACAATTCTCCCTCCGGCCCGAGCCGTAAAGGCCCATGAGCTTCTCACATGTCGGACGACCGACCCATCTGTGTAGACGACAGCATCACCGTCTAGCGAATTCTCGAAAATCAACGCTTGTACTTCAGCCTCCACAGAAGCCGGAATTTCTTGTCTGCATTTCCTATCTATTTGGATGCAAACTGAAAAGGATGTGCAGAAATCTGTATTCACTTGTACCCAATCCTCGCCAGGTTCTAAGTCCTCAAGTGAACACACCTGTTGAAGAATGTCTTCGGCTTGACCCATCCACTACCGTCCTCTTTTTAACCTGTTGCCCTTCACCTTCATAATTTCACTATGCAGTGGATGTTGTGTGTTTGCGATAACTCTGAGGTAGGCGCGTGCTCTGCAAACTTGTATTCTGTCTTCAATGGTTGGAAAATCTAGAAGGTAGCGCATCGCCCTGCATGCTGTATCTCTTGTACATCCAAGAATAATGCGCATAGCTTCATTCTGTATCCTTCCCATCCTTTCTATCTGCTTACGGCTGAGAGTCAGGATTGCCATTGCATACTCAAATACAGACATGACCAGCCCCTCGTACAGAAGACATAGATGGCGCTGCTCACAGTTTTCTGCCGCCATCAACCGCATCGCAGCCAAACCCCGCTTGGCCTTTGTTATCCCCTGGTCTATGTGCTCATTATAAGCAAGGCTTCGATCAAACCGTATAGTGTGTAGGCGTTGAACAGTACCGGAGATAATGGTGATCCTTGTGGTAGGCCAGGATATATTGTTGTTGGTTCCGAAGTCCAACTGCCACATCTAAATACTACTTTCCGTTGGAAGAGGGCTGCAGCGATCCAACTAAGGAGGAATGGACTTACTTTTAGTTCAAGAAGCTGAAGCATTAAAAAATCCAATGATACTCTGTTGTGCGCGTCCTCAAGATCAATCGCTGCAGCAAAGGTTTCAATGCCTGAGTGGAAACCTTCATAGACATCATGGGCAAAAACTGCTGCATTGGTCCAAGTTTCTCTTTTTGGACGGTACCCACCCAGGGTAGGTGGGAAAACACCTTGCCTCTCTAGCTGGCTTGATATTTTCTTGGCAATTACCTTCTCCAGCAGCTTGCCTATTGCATTCTGCATAGTTATAATTCGATATCCCTGAATGTTTTTGTGGTCTTTGTCAGGCTTCGGCAAGGGAATCAGATAGCTGTGTAACCACTCCTCCTTGATGCTAGCACTCCCTATACTGTTGTTGTACATGTCTGCTAGTTTCTCTAGCTCGTTGTCGGTACACCTCTTGATGTTGTCGTATCTTATGCCATCAGGCCCTGGAGCGATGTTTTTTTATCGTCGAAGCACAGCCTTTATTTCTTTCACTGTCACTGTGTCTTCATCCGAAGTGTTCTGGGCCTTGCACCTGTCTGAGGTGACCTCCTTGGCCAGATTTCGGCCTCCCATGTCTGTATGGTTGCTCTGCTCTAGATAGCGTTCAAAGGGGGCTTTGCCCTTTTCCTCGTCAGTCCTCTGCCAGATGAGGTCAGCAGGTTAGTTAGTTAGTTAGTTAGTTAGTCGCGGTTCCAATTTCACAGCAACGGGTCGTCCCCATTATGCTCCGTTCCTGTGCCAGTGAATATCACATAAAATGCTCCTCACTGCCCCATGTGAAAAGTGGAAAAGATAGGAGTCTCGACAACCAACAGCCCGCACAGGTATACTGTGCATAATGCCTCCGCCAGAATGTCAACACAAAAGTCCTCCACGAAATTACAATTCGTCGTCGATGGAAGCGGCAGTCACTAGAAGACCAGCAGCCACACATTTCTGCATAAGGCAAAAGTGGGTCAATTCTGCGACATAGCCAGCCGCCATAGTGTCGATGTCAAGATATTTCTAGATGTTGTTTGTTCCGTCTCTAGATGTTTTCTAGCCACTACGCCATCTTTTCCAAACACACATCGGACAGATGTAAAAACATTTCACTGCATGGAACACAATGCCAACACAAACGTACTCCACGACAATACAGTTCGTCGTCGATGGAAGCGGCAGTCACTAGAAGACCAGCAGCCACATATAATTATATGATATAAGCATAAGGCAAAAGCCGGTCAATTCTCCGACATAGCCAGCCGCCATTGCTCCGAAGTCTAAATATTTCTAGACGTTGTTTGTTCCGTTTCTAGATATTTTCTAGCCAGCTATGCCATCTTTTCCGAACAAACTTCGGACATATGTAAAAACATTTCACTGCAGTGTAGACAATGCCGTCGTTAGAATGCCAACACAAAAGTACTCCACGAAAATACAGGTCGTCGTCGATGGAAGCGGCAGTCACTAGAAGACCAGCAGTCACACATTTCTGCATAAAGCAAATGCCGGTCAATTCTGCGACACAGCTAGCCGCCAATGCTCCGAACATGCAGTTCACGCTCCAATACAAACTCTGGCAGATGCAAAAGCATTTCACGAAATGCGAAAAAACGAAATTCACAGCTCACAGTGTCGCGCCACGCACTCAACTCAGTAGCAGGGCGACGAAACCATACACTTCCAGTCCGACATGAGGAAAATCCGAATGCAAACGGTAGCCACAAGCATAAACACCCCATCATAACCGTTTCAATGCCTATCATCCATGATCGCGAACGGATGTCAGCGAGAAGCATTATGGCCTACGCCAGTCGGCAAAGCAATTGCTACTGATGACAGTATGATGTGTAGTTTTATACAGATATTCACCTGTTCCTTGGTGATGAGTCCGACAGTCCCATATAGTCAGGGTGTCCCGGCAGCGCAGTGGCTAGGCCCTTGCCTGCCGGCCAGGAGGTCATGACCATGCACCCAGGTAGATTTTAAAAAATTGACATGGGTCGACATCCAGAATTCCGCATACCGTGTTTAAAACACAGCAGCGTGGGATTTAGAAGCAGAAGGTCGTTCATAAAGCAATGGTAAACTACTGAACGTAAACTTAACAAGAAATCACGAATAGCCAAACAAATGATGGCGTTGATTGCGACGAACTGTAAAGGATATTCAAATAGCTTGATTACTTTTAAAAATAAATTGACTTCTACAAATTTAAAAAAAATAAAATAATAAACCATTGTATTTATCAGTTTAACATATACCACATCTGAAAAGTAACTGTCAGGGGTCTGTTGACATCAGTTTAATGTTGCGAAATTATTTGGGGTATATGCTTTCCAACATGTTCCGAACTCTCCAGGCTCTTTATATATGTTGTCAAGGGGTTTAAGATGGATGTTGTTCTAGTTACTATCCAATACTACACTAGCTTTTGACTCCTTCCTCCTTATTCTAAAATTATTAGCAACACCCTGAACTACATAAGCGCAGCACAGAACACTAAAACGTGTCAAGTCCACTCGTTGAAAGAACGGAAGCAATTCACAGTTAAGTTAAAAAATGGTAACACTGTAAATTAATTCCCCCCCCCCCCACCTCATCTCTCTCTCACTCTCTCTCTCTCTCTCTCTCTCTCTCTCTCTCTCTCTCTTTCTCTCTCTCAGACACTATATAACGTGTGCTTAATGCATAGGAGATCAATTATCAATCAACTTAGCATTCAAATGTTATGTTGTCTAGTACGTCGTCTAGTCTCTACTTCCTTCTTCTCCTTCTGTGTGCCCCAAACAATACTATGTGTGTTTATTTATGTTAATGTATAGGAGACGCATTCATAAAAAGGATGAGCCTGAATCAAACACCGTGACAACCAATCCAAGCAACTTTGTTACTGGACAAGCAAAGGCTCCAGGTCGGTAAAATAAAGTTTGCAGAATAACAAGATATGTTTTAAATACATTTAAATAGTGTTTTTATTTCACTAATTGAATATGTTAAAGACACCGGGTGGCGATGATGGAACCCGTCTGATCGGACACCGCCAGAGTTTGCCTGGAACTGTGGGATATGATTCCCGTGACACTATAAAAGCCAAGGCGGGAAAGATCGACTTCTCTTACCAACCACACCACAGTCAGAGGTGCCCATGCCTATAGTTAACATAAAGAAGGCCAGAACAGGCCTTTCTCACCCGCGACCACAGGCAGAAGTGCACAAATGCCCATAAGTATATAAGGGAGGCTAGGACCGGCCTTTCTAATTAATCACCCAAATCAAGCAGGCGATAATGCCTGTGGAAGGGTCGAGCAAGTCCAACATATGATGACTGAGGATAATGGTGGATGCCTGCAGTGGCAAGTATTCATAGGTAGCATAAGTGACCGTGGTGTGACTGGACCTGGGCTGATTCCGAGCTGGGACGCAGAGGTGTTTCCAAGGCACCAGGGCCAGGTTCTATACTGGCCAAGACCTACTAACACGTCCTAGTCGTGCGTCCTGGACAACAGGTCCATTCGGGGCCCTGGCTAATGTAGTAGTATCGCTGATACTTCCGAAGTCGGAGAGTATCTGCCTGCACGGCGAGGAACCACCAGTCTGCACACCAATAAGCCAGACATGGGACAACGGATACTCACGCTTAGGTCCTGTATGACATCACATTGATGTTGGACAACAGGATGTCTTCATCCGACACACAGGACTTCGCGCTGGAGTTCACAGCCATCGAACGCAAGCAAGCATTCCGAGCTAAAATGCCCAGACTGATAATATCTATAGTGGTAGCCGAAACCAAAGAGGACGAGTCCAGCAGAAGACAAAAAAGGAAAAGGGAACTCTATCAAGAACGCCCAGTTTGACCAGTAAATTGCAAATAACGCCGACTGGTTAAAAAAAAAAAACAACGATGAGTTGTTTTGTTTTTGTTTTTGTTTTTTTGTTTTAAGTTGCATATCCTTTACAGGATGTTGCAGTCATGGCAAGTTTTACATTCAGTAGGTTGCCATTGCTCTCTGAACGGCAGCTCCCATATCAATACGTTAAAATCAGCACGACAGGGTCTGCTTCCAAATCGGTCACCGCAGTGTTTCGAACGCCGGTAATCGTCATTACGAATCGCGTCCGCAACGCCATTGTCACGGAGACCGGCTATGTTAGTTTAGGTTTGATTTAAAAGCTGTAGAATTGCGTAAGCAGTATTAGTGTATTTTGCAAACAGTAGGGTAAGTTATGCCGGTCTCCCAGGCCGAGGAGTTAGAAGCTTTCTCCGTAACCCCGGATACTCTCGTGGTTGACGTGAGCGCACGAGAATTGGAAGCGGTTCGAGTCGCGCCAGTGACTTATGAGAGTATGGAGCCGGTCGCTCAGAAAGCGATGGCAAACTACTGAGCGTAATCTTGCCTTGAAATCAACAACCAGCTGAAAGATACTGATGTTGACAGCGATGTCCAGGGGAAGTTATATTCCCAAGGATAGCAGATAACTGATTAACACCCGAGTACTGTGGGGTGTGGCGATTATGCAGACCTGGTATTGTTTGTTTACAATGATGAAAATGACGCGTTAATGTTGGGATGGGCAGCAATGTGTTATTCGTGAGATTTGGTGCTGTGGCCACAGGCTAATACAATGAGCAATATAGGTGGTAGTATTACATTGGGTATTGTAATAATGTGTGTTTGTTACGTATGCTACATGGTTATTATCGACAAATGGATAATGATAATGCCACGTACCATCCATTAGGAAGATTTTTATGTGTGATAAGAATGACACATGAGGCATAAGAAGGCTAGATTTATAACCGGCATATCGCAGAAAAAATGAAGAAGAAAGAAGCTACCTGGACATCTGATGTCCAGTCACACAGAACAGTTCACTGTTTGGGGTTGGCCTTCGCAACACTGGTTGATAATAGTTTGTTATATCAGATGTGTTGAACTGTATTGTGTTATACTGGATGTTGTTATGATGTGCAGCCTTGGCAATTTCAGGAGTGGGTAGTTTGTTCCAGATAGAAATTCACATAAGTTGAGGTATGTAGAAGGTGATGTAAATTCACTCTGCTGATCTACAGGACTAGATATATAGGTATGTGTGTGTGTGTGTGTGTGTGTGTGTGTGTGTGTGTGTGTTACATTTCACAGTTTACAGCTGGACAAGTCAGATCTAATCTCTCATCACTGGGGTGTGTTGGATTTGTATGTTATAGTTTCACTGAACTGAATTGCAGGCATTTTTTGAGTAAGTACGAGGTTAAGTTAATAAGTAAGTCACAAATGGCTGTAGAAAAAAAAAAAACTAACTATGATAACACCTTGAAACCAGTTTATTTTTATACATACCTTGTCCCTTTATTTCTCAACATAATTTCCACCAACATTGATGCACTTATCCCATCGTTTTATCAATCCTCCCAAACCGGCGTTCATGACTTACTAATTAACTTACCTTCGTACATGGAAATGCATGGAAAGCCAAAACAGGCTGAGAATACCCCAGTGAAAGATAGTCATTGCAGACAACTTGAATTGTATCATGATATCAGTGGAATTACTGGGAAGAACAGTAAAGTGGGTGATTTGATAATATAACAGTGATTGTTGCACTTATAATAGACATTGATTATTCATGTATGCATTTATTCATGTATGTCGCGGAATTCTTGGAGTTGTCGATCGATGAAAGAATGTCGCGCCATTCGTATACAGGCAGCCGCCATTCTTTGATGTTGGGGACAGACTGTCCTGGTGAGAGTCCGCAAGATCTTTTGTTGTGGGAGAAAGATTTCTCCAGATCACAAGCCGGCAAGACTTTTTGGAGTACCGGGAACAATGCCCCAGATCAAAGCGAGACTGCCGGCCGGTTGTTTAAATCGAGTCTGAAAAGGAGAGGAAAAAATAGTTTCTCGACGCCTAGTGTCTAGTAAGATTTGTGACGTCATTCAGACACAGTTTTAAAACAGTCTGGACAAACACCTTTGGCAGGAGTCGACCAAATGTTGTGAGGCAACAAGGACGTGTTTGATGTTCCTGTTCTGATTATGGAAAGAGGCCACGGTGTCTTATGTTGATTTACATCGGCGGACATTTGTCCATTGTGTGATTTAGTGGTCTCGATTTCAGACGGGAATAAATATATGGTATTTAAATAAATAGACCCAAATTAGTTTATTCTTAGGAGTCGAGCGTAGTAATGTGCGTTGTGAGAACTTATTATAGGAGCGTCGGAAGCAGTAGGCTATCGCGTTGCTTAAACTAGCTAGTGTGAGATATCAATTAACTCAGTGAGTTAAGAGCAAGGTAGAGGGATGATATTCGGGGGGATAGGGGAAATGTCAAATGGTAGGATCTTCCAATAGGGTATCTACTGGACATCTGCGATTTTCCTTTAGTCTTTCCTTGTCTTACCATGACTCTGGCCGATGTGATGAGCTCCTCTGCCTTATGACAAAGTTTAGTTCTCTGTTAAATATCTGAGTGCGGCCGTCGGCCTACACTCACCCAATGAAGGTGGGAATCGGGTTGCTCTCACCGGGTGTTCTCTCTTCAACAGGTTCCACTATGTTTTCCACACAAAAAAAGCTAGCAGACAAGTCATAGAAGAAGATTATGGCTCTATCATTGAAGGCAGTTTTTACTCAGCGGCCTTTGCACTGGGCCAATAACCCAGAGGGTCTGCAAGAACCTGGCCTCTGCTAACCGACGATCATCTAAGAGTGATTCCTCCGTGGTAGTTCTCATCATATTAGAGTGAAGATACTTACAATACTACCAGTAACAGGGACAATAGTATTTATATAGAGAAATTAACAATTAACATTCCGTTTTCCAAATGGTGAATTCATGTGAGAAATTAACAATTAACATTGTGTTTTCCAATTGGTGAATTCCTGTGAGAAATTACCAATTAACATTTTTCTTCAAAGTGATAGTAAACATTCATTTTACTGTACAAGGGTTATCAGATCACAGAACCTTTAGTGACATATTAGTTACACTGTGTGTGTCGGATTCATGATCAGTATTGGACTACATCCACCATTGGTGACCAGGCATCCAGACTATCCAAGAGCCACTGGAGGAAGTCGACACCTGGCCGGAGAGACGCATTATTTGGTGAGGTCCTTCTGTACTTGATCTATGGTGCTGTTGTGTGGCCGGTACTGTGATGAAAGCAGACTTTGATCCTGAGCTGTTCGGTCTGATTCTGCATACACCCTAGATTATACGACAGACATTCTACACACACACTGTGCATATACCTGACACTGTTCTTTAATAAATTAATATGTCATTTTGTTAGAAGCTAGAGTTGTGTAGTCTGTTTTGGAAAAGAATAAGAAGGGGCATGGTCCAGTGGTAAGAAGAAGAAGAAGAAGAAGAAGAATAAGAAGAAGAAGAAGAAGAAGAAGAAGAAGAAGAAGAAGAAGAAGAAGAAGAAGAAGAAGAAGAAGAAGAAGAAGAAGAAGAAGAAGAAGAAGAAGAAGAAGAAGAGGAAGAGAGAGAGTGATCCAAAGACTGATGGGGTTTTGTGGACAGAGATCTAGGAGATCCTCAAGATAATGATATGGAGTTAAAAGAATGTGTGTGTTGGTTCCCCTCACCCTAGGGACGACACTTATTACGACAATGTAAGTACTGATTATTTAGGGCACACATAATCAATTGTGTTTATCTTACAAGAGTGGCTGACTGTGGTGTCAAAACACTCCTGGGTCCATGTTGAGTTCATAACATAGGCGACGTGTATTTGTGTTCGTGTCCTTATTGTTGTTAGTGTCACAGTTCTGTTTGTTGTGCCGTATCCTGATTAACATAGGGTTGTAAGCGTCTGATTGTGGTGTTCAGAGTAATCTATGGACTTGGCTGAGTGTGGTACAGTTATGTTTATGTGTTGGGCACTATCCATCATTGATGCTCTAGGTTTAACCGCAGTTATCTTTCCTGTATTCTGTACTTAAATATCAATATCTGAGTTGTCCTTAAGAGTTTTTGTGTGTGTGTGCATATCCTTTACAGGACATTTCTGTCAACACCAGTATCTTTCAGCTGTATGTTGATTTCTTGGCAAGATTACGCTCAGTAGTTTGCCATTGCTTTCTGAGCGGCCTGCTCACATACCCCGTAAGTTACCGATGCGATTCGAACCTCTGCTGATGCTAACGTCATCTCGTTACCGACGAGAGTATACGAGATTACGGAGAAAAGTCATAACTTCTAAGCCACGAAGCCGGCCTTAAGAGTTTAGTAAATACAATTATGATTGTATTATACTTGGTTTGTTCTTTAGTTTATAAGTTCAACTTATATGTTCATTGATATTGGTACACAGTGCGGTGCAATCTCATGTCTGGGGTTATAGATAAACCATAATGTGGCCCCCTGTCAACCAAGACCTGAGTTTCCTTCTGACTTATCTATATCCTTTCTTGTAAGTAGGGGAAGGTGAGCGGTTATCTCTTTATTCCTTTTCTTCTTTAGCCCTACGCAGTCAGGGATGCGTTCTTCTCTTCATATCACTGTAGCAGAAATAAGTGGTTCTTGCTTTTGTTTTCCCCTTTGCTTCATATATATGTTTGTGTTGCATAGCGAGTTGAAAGGAAACTGCATTAATAATGTTATGAGCAATTTTGAAAGCCGGTAAGATGCATGAGCTCGTCGCCTGCTGTAGTGAGGAAGAGACTGGCCTCCTATTTTTCCGTGCATTCAGGCCTACAAAATGCGACGGCCAAATCACATCACAGACCCATCACAAACATCGTATCACCGTTGTTCATCTCTCTCGTCTCTTCCCCATCTTATTTCCATATTATTCTCCCGTCTCTTATTCTCTAGTCCTCTACCTATAGATCAATGGTGCCTCTCTTGTCTCTCTTTCCTGTCTCTCTCCCATCCCTCCCTTGTCACCAGAATTGTCCCGTTCTTCTCATCTCTATACAATCACTCTCGTCTAATTCTTCATCTCTCCTGTCTCTCACTCTCTCTATATATATATTTCGCAGTCTCTCTCTCTCTCTCTCTCTCTCTCTCTCTCTCTCTCTCTCTCTCTCTCTCTCTCTCTCGCATGCGCTGTTCTCTCTGATTTCTATCCGAACAATCCATGCTTTTTATTTCGTATCTCTCGTTTCTTTTTTTCTTCTCTCTATCCTCTCCACTTAGACACGCAATAAGATGCTCGCTCACACAAGAACACAAATGTGAATAAACAGAGCGAGAGAAAAAGAGAGATAGAGAGGGTGAAGAGAGAGAGAGAGAGAGAAAGAGAGTGAGAGAGAGGGGGGGGAAGAGAGAGAGAGAGAAAGAGAGACAGGACAGAGAGAGAGACAGAGGTAGAGAGAGAGAGAGAGAGAGAGAGAGAGAGAGAGAGAGAGAGAGGCATACGATCCCACACTCACGTACACATGAGCATGTATGGGAAAAACCACATACATATACACAGGCAAGCAAATCAGATGGTTCTCAGAATGTACATATATGTCATAATTGTTCGTTCTCTCCCCCTCTCTCTCCTCTCCCCCCCCCCTCCCCCAGTAATGAAGAAGCCATCCAGCAGCCAAGGTAACAAGGACGGCCAAGCAAAACATCTCCATGGTGACTACTACAATTATCTTCCAGGTCGCAGTCAAACAGCCATTAGGTTTGATGATCTGGATACCTTTATGACAGCACACAGAAAGGAGTTCTATCAGGAGCAGTTTAACGTAAGACACTTTTACACGTTATGGTTTACTTCTGAAGATTAGTTTGGAGTCTATTAACAATGAAATAGCTATAACGCCTGGAGGAAACATTACCACACTAGGCATAATACTAATCAGTCCGTTGCTGTTGCGCTTAATCATGGCCTAGTTACAATATGTCTCGCCCCAGACGTGAAGTTTCAGTGTCCTTCTAACACATCCAACTGGTTTTTGAGTTTGGAAAGGGTAGCTACAGCTCTACAACACAGTTCCCGTGGAGAAGGTACTTTGGGACGAGTTGAGATGGAAAATCTCTACACCATCCTCACAGTAGTTCCTTTTCAGGGCTTACGTCAATAAAGCGCCAGTACTCCGGTCATAAGAATTAAAACACAGTCTTCAAGAGGATTCAGCGACTGACGATACAAACAACCACACAACCAACCACATAACCAAGCACACAGCAAACCACACAACCAACTCCACAACCAACTAACCAACGAACCACATAACCAAACAAACAGCCAACCACACAACCAACCGCACAACCATGCACACAGCCAAGCACACTGCCAAGCACACAGCCAACCAGACAACCAACCACACAACCAAGCACACACCAAACCACACAGCAAACCGCGCAACAAACCACACAGCCAACCACACAACTAACCACATAACCAACCACACAACCAACCACACAACCATGCACATAACCAACCACTCAACAAACCACACAACCAACCTCACAGTACGTTATCGACATATATTTTTTCCTTTATCTCTCGTATTCATTCCATGACATGTATCGTAAAGGACTGCTTATGTAGCAGAACTGTTCTTTGAAAATAGCTGAACATGTAGTAGAGACATACGGATCCAGACATTTAAACACAAGCGTCCTGTAATATTTATTTACATAATTCAGCCACAGAAGATCTTTATTTTCCAGCGATTGATAGCTGTTGCTTATAATGGTTTAATTTTTCATCTACGGACGATCTTCCACATAGTAAGGGGGAACTAAGCGCCACCTTTCATCGTATTCAAATTTTATTACACAAAATGTAAACTGTCTGATAGTTTCGTAACAGTTTCTTCTTCTGTGTTCATTTTCAGACGTCTACATGAATAAATGCAAGTAAAGCGGCAATCAACTTTTAGCTTCTTGATATCCCCATATATTGTGTCCTCAGATCCAGTGTAGGATAAAATAGTTTTCTCTGTTTACTATATGCTAGACACTCCTGCTGCAAATGTTCAGCTGTCATCTAACTAGTTCCACAGTTACATTCATTAGTATGTCATATCTTTAGTTTTGTTTTAATATGTGGTATTTCTGCCTGGTATGTCCTGGGCAGAGTCTGAAGATTGTGTCTTGTTCTTGTCCATGGAATTGGCCATATGCATTATCATTCTGGTGGCGAGGTGCTCTGATTTCCACTTAGTTCTATAATTGCTTTACTTCTTCCCACTGCTACTGTTACTGATTAATTGTTTCTCCTACGGTGAGCGCCACTTTTCCGTGTAGTCAAATTACCTTTAACAATATGTACACTGTCAGATAGTCACATAACAGATTCTGCTGTAAGGATGTGCAAAAATAGGGTGTTTACATATACTAAACAGGTAAAGGTAGTCTCAAGGCACCGCAACAGTTACTGCTTTTGGGGGTATGAAATGTTAAGAATTCACTTATTATAGAATATAATATAAGTCCTTAAAAAGTTTTATATGTTGTATTTTAAATGAAAGGGGGGGGGGGGGTGGGGGGGGGGATAGGTGGTCAATCTTATTATTAAAAAATACTTCTTATTATTGCCCATGGCATAATGCTGATTTGCTTTATATATATACTAGCTGACCCTGCCCGGCTTCGCCCAGACCCTGGTGGGGAGCATCTCATTTAATTCATATAAGTAGTCATATAAGTTCTCGTTCCCGTTACCGACTATCTGTCTGTCTGACTGTCTGTCTGTCTGTCTGTCTGACCCAGCCCGTCTTCGCCCAGACCCTGATGGGGAGCATGTCATTTAATTCATATAAGTAGTCATATAAGTTCCCGTTCCCGACTGTCTGTCTGTCTGTCTATCTATCTATCTGTCTGTCTGTCTGACCCAGTCCAGCCCATGGTGGAGAGCATCTCATTTAAATCATATAAGTAGTCATATAAGATCCCGTTCCCGACTATCTGTCTGACTGTCTGTCTGTCTTGGTTAAATGGAGGAGGGAGGAGGAAGAGGGAGGTGGAGGAGGGAGGAGGAGGGCGGAGACAAGAGGAGTAGGGAGGAATAGAAGGGAGGAGGAGGGATTAGGAGGAGGAGGGGGAGGAGGAGGGAGGAGGAGGAGGGAGGAGAAGGAGGGAGGAGGAGGGAGCAGGAGGGAGCAGGAGGAGGAGAGGGAGGAGGAGAAAGAGGGAGGAGGAGGAATGTGAAGGGAGGAGGAGGTAGAGGGAGGAGGAGGGAGGAGGAGGAGGGAGGAGGAGGGGGAGGAGGAGGAGGGAAGAGGAGGTAGAGGGAGGAGGAGGGAAGAGGGAGGAGGAGGAAGGAGGAGGAAGAGGGAGGAGGAGGGAGGAGGAGGAGTGAAGAGGTAGAGGGAGGAGGAGGAGTGAGGAGGAAAAGGGAGGAGGAGGGAGGAGAAGGAAGAAGGAGGAGGAGGGAGGAGGCAGAGGGAGAAGGAGGAAGGAGGAGGAGGGAGGAAGAGGGAGCAGGAAGAGGGAGGAGGGAGAGGGAGGAGGAAGAGGGAGGAGGAGGAGGAAGAGGGAGGAGGAAGAGGAGGAAGAGGAGGGAGAGGGAGGAGGGGAAGAGGAAGAGGGTAGGAGGAGGAGGGGAGAGGAGGAGGAGGAGAAGGGAGGAGGAGGGAGGAGGTAGTAGGATGGAGAAGTAAGAGGGAGGAGGTAGGAGGAGGAGGAGGGACGAGGAGGCAGGAGGAGGAAGAGGGTAGGAGGAGGAAGAGGGGAGAGGAGGAGAAGAATGGAGAAGGAGGGAGGAGGAGAAGGAGGAGTGAGGAGGAGAAGGAGGAGGCAGAGGGAGAAGAAGGAAGGAGGAGGAGGAAGGAGGGAGAGGAAGGAGGGAGAATGAGGAGGGGAGGAAGGAAAGGGAGGTGGAGGAGGAGGAGGTAGAGGGAGGAGGAGGAGGAGGGAGGAAAAGGGAGGAGGAGGGAGGAGAAGGAAGAAGGAGGAGGAAGAGGGAGGAGGAGGATGGAAGAAGGAGGAGGAAGAAGGAGGAGGAGGAGGTAGAGGGAGGAGGAGGGAAGAGGGAGGAGGAGGAAGGAGGAGGAAGAGGGAGGAGGAGGGAGGAGGAGGAGTGAGGAGGTAGAGGGAGGAGGAGGAGGGAGGAAAAGGGAGGAGGAGGGAGGAGAAGGAAGAAGGAGGAGGAGGGAGGAGGTAGGAGGGAGGAGGAGGAGGAAGGAGGAGGAGTGAGGAGGTAGAGGGAGGAGGAGGAGGGAGGAAAAGGGAGGAGGAGGGAGGAGAAGGAAGAAGGAGGAGGAAGAGGGAGGAGGAGGATGGAAGAAGGAGGAGGAAGAGGGAGGAGGAGGATGGAGGAGGGAGAGGGAGGAAGAGGGAGGAGGAGGAAGGAGGAGGAAGAGGGAGGAGGAGGATGGAGGAGGGAGAGGAAGGAGGGGAAGAGGAGGAGGGGAGAGGAGGAGGAGGGATGTGGAGGAAGGAGGAGGAGGGAGGAGGTAGAGGGAGGAGGAGGATGGAGGAGGAAGAGGAGGGAAGAGGAGGAGAGAGGAGGAGGGAGGGGGAAGAGGAGGGATGTGGAGGACGGAGGAGGAGGGAGGAGGTAGAGGGAGGAGTAGGAGAAAGGAAAAGGGGGGAGGAGAGAGGAGGAGAAGTGAGGAGGTAGGAGGAGGAGGAAGAGGGAGGAAGAGGATGGAGAGGGAGGAGGGGAAGAGGAAGAGGGTAGGAGGAGGAGGGGAGAGGAGGAGGAGGAGAAGGGAGGAGGAGGGAGGAGGTAGAGGGAGGAGGAGGAGGGAGGAAAAGGGAGGAGGAGGGAGGAGAAGGAAGAAGGAGGAGGAGGGAGGAGGTAGAGGGAGGAGGAGGAGGAGGAAGGAGGAGGAGTGAGGAGGTAGAGGGAGGAGGAGGAGGGAGGAAAAGGGAGGAGGAGGGAGGAGAAGGAAGAAGGAGGAGGAAGAGGGAGGAGGAGGATGGAAGAAGGAGGAGGAAGAGGGAGGAGGAGGATGGAGGAGGGAGAGGGAGGAAGAGGGAGGAGGAGGAAGGAGGAGGAAGAGGGAGGAGGAGGATGGAGGAGGGAGAGGAAGGAGGGAAGAGGAGGAGGGGAGAGGAGGAGGAGGGATGTGGAGGAAGGAGGAGGAGGGAGGAGGTAGAGGGAGGAGGAGGATGGAGGAGGAAGAGGAGGGAAGAGGAGGAGAGAGGAGGAGGGAGGGGGAAGAGGAGGGATGTGGAGGACGGAGGAGGAGGGAGGAGGTAGAGGGAGGAGTAGGAGAAAGGAAAAGGGGGGAGGAGAGAGGAGGAGAAGTGAGGAGGTAGGAGGAGGAGGAAGAGGGAGGAAGAGGATGGAGAGGGAGGAGGGGAAGAGGAAGAGTGTAGGAGGAGGAGGGGAGGGAGGAGGAGGAGAAGGGAGGAGGAGGGAGGAGGTAGTAGGATGGAGAAGTAGAGGGAGGAGGTAGGAGGAGGAGGAGGGACGAGGAGGCAGGG